>QANZ01048413.1:1576-18594 GCA_003254925.1 Chamaecrista fasciculata
CTAAATATTTGTGTATATTTTTATTCATGTACATTTATTTATTGGTAGAAGTCATTTATTAGTAAATCCATTATACGTAATTTTATTTTTTGAGATCATAGTATATATATTTATTTATTTACTTATCATTGCTAGAAGCAACTGAGTTGGTGGTTGATTTAACTGTTTTGAGATCTTAATATTATTTTATTAGATCACGGTATATATATTTATTATATTTATCTAGATTATTTATGTATTTATCAAAATTCAAATAAACGAAACTTTATCAAGAGAGGCCGCAACTTAAACCAAACGGAAACCCTGAACAAATCAAGAGAGGCCGCAAGTGAGAGGACCAACGGCTCTAAAATCGATCGTAACTTCAAAACCCAAATTGATCGAAATTTCAAAATTGTGTAACGGCTATATATTCGCCAAAGCAACTCATGCCCAAGGCCAAACCCAAAACACTGTCGCAAGTGAGAGTGAATCAAAGAACACCGCCGCGAGAGAAGTTGGAAAATGCCGCTTGTCGTCGTCGTTTGTGCTCGTCAACGGTGGGTCTATGCTTCTTTCAGGTTTTGCTTCCTTCTCTTAAAATTTTCGTCTAATTCGTCTGCATTTTGTTGATATCTGCATCTATTTGAATTAAGTACTGTAATTTGTTCTCACATATATTTTAATTCTGCTTTTGGTTCCACAGGTTGCTCTTGTTGTATTGGCTACAAATCCTTCTTTTCATAAGAATCTCTTGTCCACTGTCAAATCCTGGCCATCTGACTGATTCACTTAAGGAAGTAAGTTTGGTCTTTTGTATTTGCATCTTGAATATGTTAACCATCTATTTGCACTAATGTTTTTTGTTTTTTTTTTGGGTCAGGCATTGGCTGAGTTACAAGTAATTGATGGGCAATATGAGAAAGCCTTTTCACTGTATGCTGATGTAGGTGGTGTTAATACGTTACATTGATTATGTGTCACCCAATTGCTGTAATAATCTAAGGTCTTTTGATTATGTGTCACCAAAAAAAAAAACAGACAATATGGAAAGGTATGGTTGAAATTTGTTTAAGTATAGCTTCTATAGGAATTCTGTGTTTTTATATAGTTTTTTCTGATGATCAAATTTATATCCATTCATTCTCTGAATTGTTGAATGCAACCATCAAGTTTATGTTGTGCTGAGTTGTAATTTAGCATATGGGTTTGGCAAAAGTTGGCTGTAATAATTAACTTGTTTCTTCTTTTTGTTCCTATATCTTTGAGCTTCCAAGTTCCACATGATGTAATTTAGCAGTATGGCTTAAGAATAAAGAAGACTATCTAAGTTCTTTCATGTTATGACTTTGAGTAGTTAATGTCTGTCATGCTTTTACTTTCTTTGGCAATATGAGTGTTGCAGTGCTAGTTTATCTTAAAAAGCTTAAACATATTGCCTAAGAGAATAGTATGCATATTTTGCTTATTTAAATATACTGCATATATATATACAAGTGGTGTCAAGCAAAGACAAAGACATATTCATAGATATACTCACTCTATTGAGTTTGATTGTAATTGTAGTAAGCTTGGATAGCCAGTGCCATATGTGTCACCAGAAGTCGCCGATGGTGGCCCATGAACAGTAGCACGTCCTCCTTTCTTCTTCCTTCTCTAGGTGACTCATCTTCTCCTCTTTTCCTCCATTTTCGGCCCTTCTGTTGTGAGCTCGTTTTTGCTGTCATAGGTATATGATGTCTCCATTTATAGGTATCATCTAAGTGCTTTTTCATATGATGGATAGACAAGTTTATATTCTAAATTAAGTTCTGGGTCATGATTTCTATCTTATGGCTGTCTTTCCCCGACACATAATTTCTGCCCCCAATCTAGAAATGTCATATGTAGGTGCACTATCAATTTTTATATTCCTTATGTTGCTCTTCATATTTGATGGTTATTTCTATTCTGCACTTTAGTGTTTTCTTTGTTATTTGGAATTTTGAATGTTTATTTATATCATTTTTCTGTTTTGCTATATATATTATTTGTTCCACTTTTTAAAGTTTTTAATCTTATATTTATTGAGACATGAATTTATGGAATCAGAGGGCTATAGGTAATTCCACACAAGTTTTTGGATGTTAAGATATTTTATGAGATTTTTAAGAGTATGAAATAGTCTTGTTTATGCAAATCTATTTTCTATTTTCATGCATTTCTTTGTGAGGTGCTTTTTGATTCTCTGGTAACTAATCTTATTGTGTTACTTAACGGTTCTCTTTTTTTTTTTAATTATTATTTTGGCAATCAAGTTCTTGATTGATTTGGTTTTCTCTCTTGGGTGCTGAATAAAATTCCCTAAGGTATCATCTATTTTTTTTTTTCAGTCCTTGATTCCCTGCCCCCCTCTTTTACTGGTGCTATTTCAATTCATTTTTGTTTCTGGTTAAAACTGTTTCTAAAGCTCTACTGGAGGGTATTATATACCATTAATTACTATTTATTATGTGTATTGTTTTAATCTTTTAAATGTTCGGAGCTATTGATTTCTGCAAAGTTAGCCATAAAGAAAGGACAATCTCAAGGTAGGGATATTTCCTATTTAAAGTATTATCCCAGCTCTGGTCGAAGCATTGCATAAGGTAGCTATGCATTCTGTGTTGTGCTTTAATGAATTTTATGAGATACTCTTTTGGTCTGCACTTTGTTAATTTGCCAGACCGAATTTGGGACTTTTGGTTGTGAAAGCTGTCTTACATCAAGTGCTTAATTCCTTTTCGTTTTTCTTGCAGGAACCAGATACAAAGATTTGTGCGAGTATGTTGAATTCATTAAATGAATGCTTACAGGTTTGTGCGAATTTGAATTTATGTTTTGCTTGTTTTAGTCGTAGCTTTGGGTAAATGTAAGGAAATGCATGGGGAAATGTAAGGAAGTGGTGTTGAAGGAGTTTAAATGGGAAATTAGAAAGCTTGGGGGGAAGAATTGTAATTTTTGCAAAAGAAGAGTAGAAAGGAAGAGGGAGGTTGCTATAAGTTTCAATAATGGCCATTATGTTTTAGTATGTTTTTACTGTTAATCTTTCATTACAACGACATATTTAGAGCATATGCATATGACATTGCAAGTTTGGGAATCACATGTTGTATAGCTGCGTTTTTTGTACAAAATTTCTGTACCTCGCTGCCTCCTCGGGGGCGAGCTGCCGGCGAATGTTATTGTCTCTGTCTCGCTGGCAGGCTTTGTGCTGGCTAGAAACAGGCGGCTGACCCTATTTTTATGTAAAGTTGTGTTTTCTTTTCATTGCCTTGTTCCTTTTCTCTCTTTTCACTTGTAGCTTGTTAGAAATACAATTATTGAGTTATGAATCCCCATTGTAAATGAAAAATTGGTGTGTTTGATGTATGTTGGTGAAGTAGAGTTTTATTAGTTTGAGGCATGAGTTTTCTGCAACTTTGTAAATTGATTATTTGTAATTGGAAACTCAAGCTATGAGCATAAAAACATTGAGTTGATTACTACTGAATGTGTGTAATGTGGCTGTTTAGTTACAATTGTGTGTGATGTGGCTGTTTGTTTTGGATTCCTTAACATGGAGTGCCTTCATCAGCATCATCTTGGCCAGCTTGTTCAAGACGGTACCCCTTACTCTGTTTATGATGTGGCTGTTTGTTTTCTTCTTTTTTCTCTTTTCTGACTATAATCTAGCTTTATTTGTTTGTCATGATGAAATAGGCTTCTTATTTGTTTGTGATGATGAAATAGGCTTTAGAAAAAAAAAGAAACAGACTTGCTGAATTTTTTGTTGGTGTTGTTGGGTTGAGATTTGATTCTAATGTGGCTGTTTCTGTTTTCCCTTCACATGTAGCTAATGATTTGTCTTCTCCGCTTTACTTTTGATCCCTTTTTCTTTTAATTTTCTCAGAGAACTTAACTTGTTTGCCACTTGTTTCACTGATTTGGTTAGATTGTTAGTTTCCTTGAAATTAGAGGATGATAATAATAATTCCAGATTGCATGAATTTGTGTGAATTGAATGCCTTCCATGAACAGCAGCTAGTTTAGTTAAACTTCCTCAAAAGCTTGGGTTTCCTTACTCTTTTAGTTGGCTGTTTTTGCTAGTTTTAGAAGCTCTTTTCTCTTTGGTAATTCCCTTTGTAAAAAAAAGAGAGAAAAGCACTAGATAGGGTCTGTCACACTTTGAGTAACCGGGGGTGTTCGCCTCGTGAAGCATTCACACCTCGCGTCAAAAGGAGTGTAGCGCCTTAAGCAAAAGAGTAGTGCATATAAAAAAAATGTGAGAGGATAGAGTTGAGGTCAGTTGAGTAACCGGGGGTGTTCGCCTCGTGAAGCATTCACGCCTCGCGTCAAAAGGATGAACCTTTAGCCTTTCCTAAAAAAAAAAATAGAAAAAGAAGAGAGAGCTGCTTGTACTGAGTAACCGGGGGTGTTCGCCTCGTGAAGCATTCACACCTCGCGTCAAAAGGTCATGTTTTAGCGAAAAGAAAAAAATTAATAAGTGACAAAGGGTTTTTAGAAAAGATAGAGAAGCTGTTTCTTTTCCTAGCATTAAATTGCTTTCTTTTAGATTTTGGAATCTTGTTCTTTTGATTAGTTTAACTTTCTGATTGTTGGTATACTGGAAGTGCTTTAAATATTTGGGTTTGCTTGTTAACTTGCATGAATTTGTCCATCCTCTTTTTATGGAGTTGATTGGTTTTCTGGTCTTTTCAGTGAGCTAAGTGGTAGATAAGTTGTTCTCTGAGTTTATTGATTTGAATTTGAGGTCATTTGTTTGGAGAGATTTGCATTTATAAATGATGATATCCTATGATGCTTGAGGACAAGCATTGGTTAAGTGTGGGGGAATTGTTAGCAGCCCATTTTGGATACTATCCTAGCCCAAATAAACCCAAAAGTAGGAGGTAAGTTAAAGTGGTGGATGATATTATTCAATTACTTAAAGTAATTTTATAAAATTGACATGTTATTGCATTTGTTGCAAGTTTGTGTAGAAAATTCTATTATGTGAGTTATATTTTACTTTTTAGTTTTCTTTATGTTCATTAAGGTGTAGGAAAGGTGAAAACTTAGATCCCACCATGAATCTAAATTATCGATGTCTATATTTACTGGTTCATTTACTAACATTTATTTACTGGTCAAAGGGTTACCACAATGTTCATTTTAGTCCAGTATGTTTCAAAATATTCATATTGGTCCTAAATATTGGCAAAATTATTTGTTTTGGTCCTAAATATTTGTGTTTATTTTTATTTATGTACATTTATTTATTGTTAGAAGTCATTTATTAGTAAATCCATTATATGTAATTTTATTTTTTGAGATCATAGTATATATATTTATTTATTTACTTATCTTTTGTATATCATTACTTACCTTACTTAACAGTCAAAACTGGTTGATCATTTATTTCCCTCTTCTTTCTCCCTCTCTTCTTTAGATATACCTTATTTTATTAATCAATTGCTTCATTGCCTTCTCAACTCTTTCATCGCTTTCTTTGTAATGGTGTTCCATTTGTGGAAAATAGATGTTGAAAAATTTTTCTAAACAAGACAGAAGAGAGGGAGAAAGAAGAGGCAATAAATCAACAATTAATAATTTTTGCTTATTTAAATATACTGCATATATATATATATATATATACAAGTGGTGTCAAGCAAAAACAAAGAAAATATCCATAGATATATATACTCACTCTATTGAGTTTGATTATAATTGTAGTCATTCAATGACTTTCAAGACGTGAAAAGGTGGGTGAGTTACATCTATATACTATGAGTTATCAAATTTCCATACATTTTTCATTCTCCACTTTTTCTTTTTTATACTTTTAATTACCTTTTCCTTTTAATTTATTATAAGAAATCTTAATATATAACTTTTCAATTGATTTGTCATTTTACTAATTTACTTATTATGAATGTATGTTAAATTATTATATTTTACTTATTTTTTTATTTTATGTATATAACAATATAAATTGTATTTGTTATCAAATGTTTTCTACTATAAAAGAGTAGGTTGCTTATAAGTTTTGGTTTCTGAAAATGCCCTCTATGTCTTAAAGTTACTTCTCTATTTTTCCTTCAGTTGTCCAAAATTACTTTATTAATTAAGATTAAAGGCATCCAGGGATAATTAAATTTTTCATATCCGATTACCCCTGACTTATTTCCCAAAATTTAAAATCATTTTCTTTTTCACTCCTTAATTCTTATTATCAAAGCAATTTAGATAAGATCTATCTCAAATGTTGCCAAACCCAAAAAGTTAAAAAACCATATATGATCCTACTCCCCTCTAATTTCTGGCCCAAATCCAAATTCCTTTTTTTACTATTGGATTTATTTATTAGAAACCCTTAATCAATCTTTTGTGTGGTACCTCAAAAATAAAAATTACTCATATCTCTATTTCCTGAACTCAGATTTGTTATTCCAATTCTGCTGCTTAATTTCATCGCCTCTTCCCACCAACCATCAAAAAGTTAAACCCTTATGCATATTTTGTCCAAATACCATTTTCGGCGGCTGCCATTTGATGGTCAGAGTCGGTGTTTTGCGTTCCGTCGTACAGCCCTGTTGCAGAGTTCATTTTATTGAGGTATAAATGTTGTTTCAGTTTTAGTTTTGTTCGATTGATTCTTTTCTGTTTTGCTTTTTGCTTCGAGCATATTAACGATTCTATTATACACATGCACACCTTCGGCTGTCACCAGAACGCCCTTTCGTCGCCACCAAACGTTGCAGAACCCACCGGTGGCTAGATTTCGTCGCTGTTATTGTCCTCCTCCTTGGTTGGTGTTAATCTTTCTCTCTTTCTCCTCTTGGTTAATTTGGATCCTTTATTGATAAAGAAAGAAAATTCTCCTTGTTTCCTCAACTCTGTTTTAAGTTCTGATGTGGATTGTAGTGTACTGTTTTTAGATGAAAGTTTTGTGTGTGTTGGCAAATGATTTGGTAGTACAACAATGGTGTTAATCTTGTGCTTTCTTTAGTAAAATTATTAGTATTCTGTCTTTATCTCAATGGAATTGATAAATACAAAAGAAAAGTGAAATCTTTAACGAAACGAAAAAAAAAAAAAAACTGAATCGGTGATGTATAGTATGTGAAATCATGAGAGGTCAAAGACACCCTAATAGTATTGAAAACTTCTTTTCCTTCCATTATTGGCATTTTTTTTTAATTTTTGGTAAATAATAAATATGGGTCTCCAAGTTTCAATTTTTGGATGGTAATTTTGATTGAAACTTTAATTGTCTTAAATCTCCCTGCGCCAATTTTCTTTGTTATTTTCTATTATAGTGTAAGATGGGCTTCTTTTCGAATCGACCTTTGTACCATATATGACTTGCTAGGCTGTTTTATATTCAGCTTTTTATTTTTCTGAGTTGTCTCTTACTGCTTCATGTACCATACCACAAAAGCCTTATTCCACTAGGTGGGGTCGGCTATATGGAACAACTGACGTTGATCCATACGAGAGACACGACAAATGTTTTACGTTGGCTGTTGCATGCCTAACACAACCCTCCTCTTTTAACGGGCTTGGGACCGTCAGTGTAAGCATAAGCAAACACAGGCAGAGTTAGCAAACACAGGCAGAGTTCTCTTACTGCTTCATGTGGTAGAAAATAAATATGATTGATGATTTTTGTAACAGATGATATGAATTGGGTGACATAGCCTTTTAAGCTGCATTTTAAAATGCTACAAATTGAATGTTGTATGGAGAAAGGGAATATAACCCCTCTCACTTTTTTGTCATGGAAATTATTTGCAGGTTTGTAATATTTTTCCCATTACAGACAACCATTTGTCTAATTCCTGGATAGAATTTTGAATCACATTTCCAGCGACAAAGGTTGAATTTGATCACTTTCTGTTTCCTTTTAATTTCTTTTATTTACTTCCTCGTCATTGAATCATCTCATTACAGTCTGCACTATTTTACAACTGCTGTGTAAGTGTTGATCATCCATTTCAGGACAATGGTTGTACTATCCATAGAGTGCATCGCGATGATAAAGAATAGGACGTTGCATGTTGGGAGCTATTGGGTTAATGGAAGCGTTAATTGGTTAGGCTTGAGTTTGTTTTTGTTTGTGTTTTTTTTTTTCTTTACTATCTGCTTTTCACGATGCTTTCTTTTTTCCAAAAAAATCTAGACAGTGTTGAGAAACATAGGAATTGTTAAGAATTATCTTATTTCTTATTTTATTATTATATTTTAGGATTAGATTTTTATTTATATTATTATTTTTATTATTATGAACTAGGTTTAAATTTTTTTTGTTATTATCTTTTCTAAGTTGGTTTAGGATTCTTAACTTAATTACAAATATTTATTTTTTATTTAAGTTGCTGCAAGTATTTTTGTACAGTATGAATAACAATTTTTCTGTCTAATATTTTTCAACAGATAATACTTGTAAGTTTTATTTACCCTATTTGTTTGCATTGGTTTTCTTGTTCCTTTAATTTTTGTGTTTTCTGTATGTGCTTGTTTTCTTATTTAATTTTTGATGTTTTGGAGATTCCTTAACATTGAGTGCTTGACATTTGTTTGCGTCAATAGGTTATTTATACTTGTGTGTGATCGGTATTTTTCTTTTTTCTTCTCCTTTATGGTTGTTTGTGTTTACAGGCTTGTTTTGTTTTAAGTTTGTTGAAGTTATTAAAATTTTATAGTATTTACCACTAAAAGTTTTCAACAAATGAAATTATTATAAATCTTCACATTGATATGTCATTTATTGATTTTCTTTGTTTGTTGTATATAATATTTGGGATAATTTCTTAATTTTTTTTTTGTTTATTTAAGAAAATGTTGTCAAATTAAAATTTATAAATTAACAATAATAACAATAATTTTATGAAATAAAAATTAGAAATGAAACAATGACAAGACATAAAACACAATGAAAAATCAACACTCGTATTTACTTCCCCAAATGAAAAATAATGGACCATTATATTTTCACATTTAAAGGAAATACAAAAAGTTATTTGAACTTCAAGCCTATGTTGTGACGTCTCTATATAGTTCAATGCAACTGGTTAGTATCCAAAAGATAGGTTATTCAAAGGAAATACAAAAGGCTCGCTCACTCAGCTTATTCAAACTTCTTGTAAATGGTTCTTGGCAAAATGTCTGAACCCACAAAACTATATTAGGCCGAAACCCTTTTTTCTCTCATTTCTTGTAAGGGCCATTTTTTCGCCTAGACCGTAAAACGGATAGGAGAAAATGAGACCATTTCTATCCTTGACCTTTAAAATGGATATGTGAATAAATTATTAGTCATCGTCTAGATCGTAAAACAGATAGATGGAATCTTGAGATTTGTCTTATCCTAAACAGTAAAACGGGTAGGTGAAAGTGAAAATATATTACCCTAAAACCCATAAAACTATACTAGGTCGAACCCCTACTTTCTCACATTTTTTGTAAGGGCCATTTTTTCGCCTAGTCCGTTAAACGGATAGGTGAAAATGAGACCATTTCTATCCTTGACCTTTAAAATGGATATGTGAAAAGTTATCGTCTAGACCGTAAAACGGATAGATGGAATGTTGAGATTCTTCTTATCCTAAACCGTAAAACGGGTAGGTGAAAGTGAAAATATATTAATCATCGTCTAGACCGTAAAACGGATAGATGAAAGATTACCGATTGCATTGACCTATCTCTTGGATACTAACCAGTTGCGTTGAACTATTTATAGACGTCACAACATAGGCTTGAAGTTCAAACAATTTTTTGTATTGTCTTCAAATGTTAAAATATAATGGTCCATTATTTTTCATTTGGGGAAGTAAATACAAGTGTTGATTTTTCATTGTGTTTTATGTTTTGTCATTGGTTCATTTCTAATTTTTGTTTCATAAAATTATTGTTAATCATTGTCTAGACAGCAAAACAGATAGATGAAAGAAATGATCTTCACCTAGATAATAAGTAAAGTGGAGAAAATGAGATTAGTCCTTTTCCTAAACCGTAAAACGAATAGGTGAAGATGACATTAATGTTTTCCTAGACCATAAAACAGAGAGGTGAGAAATAAGTCAATAGTTCAGACAAAAAAAGAATAGATGAATATGTGTCAGGCCTAATATAGTTTGATGAGAATTATGTTGTTACCATTATGAGTTGCTTTGGTTGAGCTTGAGTTTATGAGGCCTTTGAATTCGCATCTCAACCCTCATTTGTATATTATTTTGTTGCGTTTGACTATATATGGAGGTCACCACATATGCATGAAGATAAAACACATTTTGTGTTGTTTTTGCTTTTCTTTAATGGAGTAAATGCGAGTGTGGCTGATTATTTTGTTATTGGTGAGAATTGATTTATCCTCATGTATATATATATTTTGTTTTTTAATTGTTTAACAAATTGGCATGTTAGCTTTTCAAGTTGTTCATATATCCTTTCTTGCTTTGATGCTAAATTGCTAATTTCTATATGTTTTTAGGTTTAGTCTAGAAAAGAGAACTACGAGGCCAGCCTAGGGTTGTCTCCTTTTATATGATGCATTTACATATTTGTATGCATGCATGTGTGTATTTATTTATTATTTATTTATTGATGTGTAGCATGTGTCAAAGTTATTTTGACATTCTTTTGCGTTAAAGCATGATACTTCTTTGTTTTCAAATGTATTTTGTGGAGATTTTGAGTAAATTTGTTGGTGGTGATTTAAGCTAGGTATCACCTATATCATTACCAACTCTGCTTGTGTTGCATTAATTTGAAGTAGAAATTTGTTGGGGGTGATTTAAACGAGGTATCACCTATATATCATTATGAACTTTGTTTTCATGTCCAACACAAGCAGCCTCAGGAGCAAGAGATGTGTATATATCTATATATCTACAAACACTGTCTTCTATGATATATACACAGTCTTCTAACCATGAGGGCATTTCTTTCTTCTGGAGCTGGTCATATAGGAGGTTTGTTCATCTTGTTGAAAGTTGTTACCATCATATATATTTATGAACCACTTTCACTTCTCTGTATGCAATTTAATGAGTTGTCTAGCTATGAGTGTTGATTTACCTTATTGTGTGATTTCCTTTATTATTCATTGTAGTTATTGTATATAGGCTTTATTATATTTGTTGTGTATTTGATTTATTTCCAAAATTAGAATAGTAGCTCTTGCATATATTATTTTGATTAGCCTAATGAGAAGTTAACGAAGTATTCAAAAATCTTGAATGAGTTTTATATTAGATTTTATTATGTTCATAGATTTTCATGGAACTCAAGTTTGAATGTTTGATACTGTAAAATGGTTGTGGGTTTACAATAATGTTGACTTTGGTGCAACCCAATTATTTGTCTATTTATAGCATGATGTTCATGGCAAGAAAAATTATAATGTAATATTGTATTTACTTTTTTGATTGTACTGTATGCTTGTTTTGCTTCCGATTGAACTGGAACAGTCTTTAAATTTCATAATTTGAATTTTCTAGACACTTTTTTATCAGGACTCGAGCTCAAATATTTTTGGACTTGTTACTGGTGCATTCCTTCTTTCTCAACTAACTACCTGAAAGTTCCTTTAGATTGTATGATATTCTCTGATTCTTTTCCTTTTGTTTTCTTGGTCTAAGTATGAAATGTGACAAGTTTTTGCCTATCTCTTACTAGCATGACGAGCAGCAAAATTGATATTTCTTGTTTTTGGTTTGTGTCTTGTGTGAAACTTTTGATAATGGCCCTTTTTCGAAATGCCATTTTCGGCGGTTGTCATTTGATGGTCGGAGTCGGTGCTTTGCATTCCATCGTACAACCCTATTGCAGAGCTCATTTCATTGAGGTATATATGTTGTTTCAGTTTTATCACTTTATGTCATTGTACGCTCCTATTCGATCAACAGTTATTCTAGTGTTGTTCTCCGTTTTCGTTTTTTATTTTCTTTAATTTCATTTCTCTTACTTACAGATAGCAATAATTCTAATATCATTCTTCTCTCAAAATCCCCGACTCCATTGATCTTCTTCTCTGCTCCTCCATCAATTGTGCTTGTGGTTTATGCTTGTGCTTTCTTCCATGCTTGGCTGGACTTTAGTCTATTCGCAACAACTTTCGCAATGGTTAGTTGGTCTTATCGTTTTCACTCAGATGTCTAAATTTGCTTGATTGACTTTCTCATGTTTTAGGCTATTTAATGATTCAGTGACAATTCTATTTTAGGTTTCTTCAAAACAATTCTATTTGAAGTTTCTTCAAATTCACATTTAGATATTTAGCACTTTGTTTTGCTGTTGTTGGATCTAAAGTTGATTTTGACTAATGGCATTGTTTCAATATAGAGTATCTAAGAGATATTCAATAATCTTTTCTCCTGCATTACCTAAGTTTAGAATGAATCATTCATTCTATTATTTTTCTAGTATTTATTTCCTTCTCTTAAATACTTATAATCTCACTGTTTAGTATTTATTTTTTTTTATCATTCTGACTATTACCATTTGTCTAAATCCTGAATCGAATTTCGAATTACATTTCAAATGTTGTGGTCTGACAAAGGTTGATTTTTTATTACTCCATGTTTCCTTTTAATTTGTTTTATTTACTTTCTAGTCATTGAATCATCTCATTACAGTCTGCACTATTTTACAACCGTTGTGTAACTGTTGATCATCCATTTCAGGTCAATGGTAGTACTATCCATAGAGTGCACCACGAAGAAGCGTTCATTGGTTAGCCTTGAGTTTGTTTTTGTTTCTTTACTATGTGCTTTTACATTCTCTTCTTTTTTTTTAAAAAATTCTAGACAGTGTTGAGAAACCTTGTTAGGAATTATCTTTTATAAGTTGGTTTAGGATTTTTTAGTTAATTAAAAATATTTCTTTCTTGTTTAAGCTGTTGTAAGCATTTTTTTATAGTATGAATAATAATTTTTCTACCTAATATGTTTCATCAGATAATACTTTGAACTATCTTACTAAAATATTGACTCGTGCATCGCACAGGAGGCTGTCATTGTAAATAAATATCTAAGTATGAGATTTAAAGACATTAGCTTTACAAAATTAATGTTTAACGAACTAAAAAGAAAATTAGTTTCCTCATGCATATAATTTTTTAAGTTGCTATGATACATGACAAAATCATGTATTAATTGTTAAATTATTAACTTTTTTTTATGAAAAAATAATTAAAAATATATTTTTTGTGATACTTGTAAATGAGAAAATTTAAATGAGGCAATTTAGAGTGCTTTAATTTTGCTGTTTTTTTAAGTGTTTTAAACATCTGAAGCGCAATTACAGTTGTATTTCCACATAAATTTTATAAGTGCTTTTTAAGATTATTATATATAGGGAATTTTGTATTGCTTAATGAACTATTAAGCTAACTTATGTATATATAATTTAATAAGTACTTTGGTTTGCAAAATTTTATCAATTCTGAAGAGGCACTTCAGTTTAGAATGACCTTATTGTAACCTTATTGTAACGTATATTAATAAGTTAGACAAAATTCATTCTTGAACCATGTTAGAGAGATGGTTGACAGAGATGATATCAAGATATATAAAGTAACAGGCGAGGTAGATGCTGAACTTTGGCCTAGTCTAACGTTGCCCGTAACAGTGTAGCCATACAGGCTAGGTACGGGTTTAGTTGTTTGCCGTGCTGAGGAATGTGGTTGACCAATAAGGAATTTTGTCCCTCATTAAGTTGAGAGATATTTGACTGGGCCCCTCGATAAGTTTGTCCAAGGAATGTGTGGCCACACAGGATAATGAGACTAACTCAAGGAATCGAGAAAGTTATGGTTTGGATTACAATGATGACTTTCCCATGCCTTATCCATGACCAAAATATCGTGTGACAATAGGGATTATGACAAGGTGGTAATAAAGTTAAGTCATTGATGTTAAAACGATAACTCACGTATTTTGGGTAGTCGTGATGGCTTGCTAGAGTCCGCTCTCTACTTGTGAGTCATAGAGATAGCTTGCTGCCAATTTCACATGAGGCCTGCTGGGTCACACATGAGCAGGATCAAGATACTGTAATGGGACACGAATTAGAGTTAATTCGTGAGTCACTTTAGTGACACAATTTAAGACATAGTTTCATGTCTTAGGACATGAAGTCTTGTCTTAAATAAAATCTACATTTGTAATATTTAAATTTGTTAGAAAAGTTTAAATATATTAATTGTTAAATAGTTAATTTGATTAATCTATTTACAATTGAATTCTCATTTAGAATATTAGGGATAATGAATTGACTAAGTCTCCTAAGAGTTAGGGGATTATTGATTTTGTAACACCCCGATTTTTGAAAAAGGACTTATTAGAAAGAAAATGAAGTTTGGGTGATCTTAAACAATTATAAGAGAGTAATTTCTTAGAGGATGTTGGGGGAAGGGAATAAAGTAGGGTAAGATGAGTGGAAATATGGGGTAAATGTTGAGTTGGAATTCATAAGGGACTAAATTGAAAAGTATAGAAGTTAATGTAATTTTTGGTAAATGAGAGTTTGTGTAGCATCCCATTGAGAAAATGGACTAAATTGAAATATTTAAAAGTATTTAGAAAATAATTGAGTGTGATTTTTGGGTGAAAATGTTATGAGAGGGATTAAAATAGAATGAATAAGTGTGTGAGAAGAGGTTTAGAAATGATTTGAAACTTGAAGGGATGAGATTGGAAAGAAAATAAGTATCTAAGGGCTTAAGTGAGATAATTAGAAAGGTTGGGGGGAAGAAATGTAGTTTTCCCCAAACCTCATAATTTTGCAATTATAAGAAGGGAAGGAAGAGGCATTCACGGGATATTTCGCAGACAGAAAACAGGGGAGGCGATGGTGGGGAGTAGCAGAGGAAGAATGGAGCATATCTTCACATCCAACGATCCGTTTTCGACGTTCTACCCCTCGAATCGAAGCTTAGAACGAGAGTAAGCTAACCCTTGTTCCAGTTTGCAATTCCAACGGTTAGATTGAGAGTAAACGGAGATCGAAAATCAGCATCCAGAGTTGGGAAAGTTCAGAATTTCTGGAATTTCAGGGACTAAATTGATCCTAGGTAGGGTTCTTCTCTTTCTCCTCACTTCAAGGCATGTCTTCACTCATTGGTTTGCTTAGGGTTTTTCAGAAATTGAATAATTTGTTAATAATCTTGATGGAAACATGATTTATGACATAAGAGGAGTTTTCGTGTGATATTAGTTTGCTAAAATTATGTTCTTGAGTTAGTTTGATATTTTAGAATTATATTAGTTAAAGATTCTGCGAAATTATGGAGGTGATGATTGATAATCATATTATGTATGTGTTTTGTGGCTATTTGGATAGTTTATAAGTTAGGAGAATCAAATTGTGAAGGAAATTGGAATGAATGAGTTTGATCTGAGAAGATTGAATTAATATTATTATTGATGATGTTGTGGCATGTGTAAGTTAAATATGTTTTGAAATTGGTATGTGTATTATGTGAATGAAAGAGAGGTTTAATGATGTTTGATAAATGGAAATTAGGTGGTAAAAATATATATTTTGGTGGGTATGATTTGGAATTTCGTTAGAAAGATATGATGAATTAATGTGATGTGAATAATAGTGATTGATATAGTGTTTGAGTGGGTTTCCTTGTTTGTTGGTGGAGAATAAGTTGGAAACATGGAAACTGGCGCTAAGTGTGTTAGGGGAAAAATTGCAAAATGGTCTTTTAAAAACTGGAAAAAATTACGAATTGGTCCTTCAGAGTTTTTAGAAAATTTTTGAATGGTCCTTTTTGGAATTGAATATCTTTAAAAGATGAAGTTTTATTATGTTCAAGTAATTGTGGTTTGAATTATAATTGTGAGACATGAAATTGATTACTAAAAGTGTTGGAAATGGAAATTTGATTTATTGAGAAGTGATGTGATAAATATTGTGTTGTGAAATGTAATGATATTGTGATGTTAAACCTGAGTAAAGATTGGGTCTGTTTACTAAATGAAATATGTTAATTATGGAATGGTTTTGTGTAATTGAACAAGTATATATGTTTAGGTGTGTATGATATGATTTTATGAATGAAAGATGAGATGTTGGAAGTAAAAGAATGATAAGTGAACTGGTATGTAAATGGAATATAGTTTGTGATATGTATGTGTAATGGTTGATAAAGTGTTTGGGAATGATGAATGTGAAAATTATTATTAGAGAGATGGATTGTTGAATGATTGATGAAAGTTAATGAGTTTGGTTTATTTGTTGTAATTTAACATCCCTTTAAAGGATTTGGGATTCAAATGCGAGAGAATATATATATATATATATGAGATGTAAACAATGAACAAATATTGTATCAATGAATTATATGGTGGAATGATTGTGAATGATGGGTATGAGTTTATATATTGTTGTTGTATGATAATGGATAGCTGGACATATGAGATTGATATATGTCATGATTCACTGAGGGTGGATTCCCTCCCCGTTTATGTTGCGATGATGAGGGTTTAAATTATATGATTGATGATTGATATCCAATGAATAAGCTTTTTGATTGTGTTGTCTTGATGGAAAGTGTGGAATTCTAGTTGTGTATTTTATTCGTTCACTGAAAGATTGGTTGATGTTAGTGATAGTATTTAATTTTCATTTGAGTGTTGTATGTCTTGGGTTAATTGAATATGGTTGTGCTTGTGCTTGTGCTTTTTCTTTTGCTTGTGCTTGTGCTTGTATTTGTATTTGTATTTGTGATTGTGATTGAATTTGTGTTTGTGATTGTGATTGAATTTGTGTTTGTGCGTGTGCCTTACTGTTGATTGCTTGTGAAATGAATGAGATAATGCTGTGTGCGCTCTCGATGGGTGAAAAGCTGTGTGCGGTCCCTACGGGTTGAGATAATGCTATGTGCGGTCCCGATGGGTGAGAAGCTTTGTGCGGTCTCCACGGGCTGAGGTAATGCTGTGTGCGGTCCCGATGGGTGAAAAGCTGTGTGCGGTCCCCACGGGTTGAGAACTTGAGGTGATGCTATGTGCGGTTCCCTCATGATT
>QANZ01048413.1:21798-41802 GCA_003254925.1 Chamaecrista fasciculata
ATTCCCTAAAACTAGGAATGAGAACACTATAAATAGAGGCACTAGGCGCCTATTTGAGGATAACTCACA
Source organism: Chamaecrista fasciculata (assembly GCA_003254925.1). Lineage (NCBI taxonomy): Eukaryota > Viridiplantae > Streptophyta > Magnoliopsida > Fabales > Fabaceae > Chamaecrista > Chamaecrista fasciculata. Next base: position 21,868 of record QANZ01048413.1, read on the forward strand.
ACACAGATCAATTCTTAGTCAGCTAAGAATTTCGCCTAGAGCTCTATAGAGAGTGAGAAAATCGCCAATCCCAATCAATCTTGATAATCAAGAACACTTCTTGATTATTCAAGAACCATAGATATAGTTCCCGTTTTTCACTTGGGAAGAAGTGAAGGAGGCTAGCACCTAGGCATCTGCCAAACTGCTCGTGTGGATTACTGGTAGAGGAAGGACACTCTGTGGACTTCTCCAATTCGCGAATACGATAAGTCACCGATCAAAACTAGGTAAACATCTCTCTTAATCTGGTATAAACATAGTTAGTGGATCCTGGAAGAAATCACAGAGTTAGCTTTTAGTTTTATTTGCGTTTTAGTCTAAAAATTTCAAATTTTCTTCCGCTGCGCTCCCTCTGTGATTTCCCAACACTTGGTGCATGAGGGTGGTATCTTTTCGGAAGATTTGATCTTCCAATTTGATTCTCCAAGATTGCATTTGAATCTAAATTATAATATTAAGGTAATATTATAATTAGGAATTCAAGTCCTAAAATGATGATATTATTGTAATCTCATAATTTAATAATTTGATAATCGTATAATTTAGGGATTCCCTAATTATAATTATCAAAACCTCAAACCCTATATATAGATACTAGCTAAAGTCGACTTTAAGCAAGCCTCATGACTCTTGGGAATTTCGACTTTTCTAGCTAATTCACAAGAGCAAAATCGGTTTTGAGTCTTGGTGAAGAGAGAGAGAAAACACAACCCTAGTTTTTCTTAGAGAGAGAAAGTGGCGCAGACCTAAAAGGAGTTTTAGGGTTTGTGACAAGGTTGTGTGAGATCAAGAATAGGATTCTTGATCATAGGCGCCATCTGTTCTTGGGAGTTCAAGAATTGTTCTTGAATTCAAGAACACCGTAGATAAGGTCCCTGATTCACTTGGAGAAGTGAAGGAGGCTAGCACCTAGGCATCTCCAAAACTGTTCGTGTGGATCACCGGCGGAGGGAGGACACTCGGAGTGGACACCTCAACATCGTAAGACACAAAGTCGCCGATTGATTTGGGTAAAATTCTTGTCCTTATACTGATACAGATCCATATAGCGGATCCTTGGGAAGAAATCACTATGCGCATATTCTGTTTTGTTTAAATTTTTTAAATTTATACCTGATTCCGCTGCGTTGTGTGCGTGGTGATTTCCCAACACAAGATTCGCCTCCATTGTGTAAACAATTAACTACCCTCTACTCTCTATCGTTGTGAATAAAAACCTCCCCCAAGCTCCATCCACTTCTAGGGAGGATGTAAAGGCTCTCAACGATTGAGATTGTGCTTCTACAAGCTCGACCTCCCTTTGATACGCCATGCATATAGGGTAGATGATGCGGAGATGAGTAGAAGGGGAGAGAAAGGGAAGCAACAAGCATCTTCCCCTCAACATAACCTAAGATACCATTAAATTGCTTGATTATTAAACAAACCATGGGCGTAAGCGGCTTGGAACATCTTGAAACGGATCTTGGATGAAAGGAAACATTGTATGCTTAAGGCTTGCAACAAGATTCGCCTCCATTGTATCAACAATTGACCACCCTCTACTCTCTATCGTTGTGAATAAAAACCTTCCCCAAAATCAATCCACTTCTAGGGAGGATGTATAGGCTCTCAACGATTCAGATTGTGCTTCCACAAGCTCGACCTCCCTTTGATTGGCCATGCATATAGGGTAGACGATGTGGAGATGAGAAGAAGGGGAGAGAAAGCGAAGGAACAGGAATCTTCCACTCAACATAACCTAAAGATACCATTTACTTACTTGATTATTGGACAAACCTTGGACGTAAGTAGCTTTGAACAACTTGAAACCGATCTTGGATGATAGGAAACGCTGTATGCTTGAAGGTTTCGACAAGACTCCATTGTATCAACAGTTGACCACCCTCTACTCTCTATCGTTGTGAATAAAAACCTCCCCCAAGCTCAATCCACTTCTAGGGAGGATGTATAGGCTCTCAACAATTGAGATTGTGCTTCCACAAGCTCGACATCCCTTTGATTGGGCATGCATATAGGATAGACGATGTGGAGATGAGAAGAAGGGGAGAGAAAGCGAAGGAACAGGCATCTTCCCCTCAACATAACCTAAAGATACCATTTACTTACTTGATTATTGGACAAACCTTGGGCGTGAGTGGCTTGGAACAACTTGAAACCGATCTTGGATGATAGGAAATGTTGTATGCTTGAAGCTTGCAACAAGATTCGCCTCCATTGTATCAACAATTGACCACCCTCTACTCTCTATCGTTGTGAATAACAACCTCCCCCAAGCTCAATCCACTTCTAGGGAGGATGTATAGGCTCTCAACGATTGAGATTGTGCTTCCACAAGCTCGAACTCCCTTTGATTGGCCATGCATATAGGGTAGACGATATGGAGATGAGAAGAAGGGGAGAGAAAGTGAAGCAACATGCATCTTCCGTCAACATAACCTAAAGATACCATTTAATTACTTGATTATTGGACAAACCATGGGCTTGTGTAGCTTGGATCAACTTGAAACCGATCTTGCATGATAGCAAACGTTGTATACTTGAAGCTTGCAACAAGATTCGCCTCTATTGTATCAACAATTGACCACCCTCTACCCTCTCTCGTTGTGAATAACAACCTCCCCCAAGCTCAATCCACTTTTAGAAAGGCTGTATAGGCTCTCAACGATTGAGATTATGCTTCCACAAGCTTGACCTCCCTTTGATTGACAATGCATATAAGGTAGACGATGTGAAGATGAGAAGAATAGGAGAGAAAGTGAAGCAACGGGCATCTTCCCCTCAACATAACCTAAGATACCATTGAATTGCTTGATTATTAAACAAAGCATGGGCGTGAGCGGCTTGGAACAACTTGAAACAGATCTTGGATGATAGGAAACATTGTATGCTTAAGGCTTGCAACAAGATTCGCCTCCATTGTATCAACAATTGACCACCCTCTACTCTCTATCGTTGTGAATAACAACCTCCCCCAAGCTCAATCCACTTCTAGGGAGGATGTATAGGCTCGAAACGATTGAGATTGTGCTTCCACAAGCAGGACCTCCCTTTGACTGGCCATGCATATAGGGTAGATGATGTGGAGATGAGATGAAGGGGAGAGAAAGGGAAGCAACGAACATCTTCCCCTCAACATAACCTAAGATACCATTTAATTGCTTGATTATTAAACAAAACATGTGCATGAGCGGCTTGGAACAACTTGAAACGAATCTTGGATGAAAGGAAACGTTGTATGCTTGAAGCTTGCAACAAGATTCGCCTCCATTTTATCAACAATTGACTACCCTCTACTCTCTATCGTTGTGAACAACGACCTCCCCCAAGCTCAATCCACTTCTAGGGAGGATGTATAGCCCTCAACGATTGACATTGGGATTCCACAAGCTCGACCTCCCTTCGATTGGCCATGCATATAGGGTAGATGATGTGGAGATGAGAAGAATAGGAGACAAAGTGAAGCAACGGGCATCTTCCCCTCAACATAACCTAAGATACCATTTAATTGCTTGATTATTAAACAAACCATGGGCGTAAGCGGCTTGGAACAACTTGAAATGGATCTTGGATGATAGGAAACATTGAATGCTTAGGGCTTGCAACAAGATTCGCGTCCATTGTATCAACAATTGACCACCCTCTACCCTCTCTCGTTGTGAATAACAACCTCCCCCAAGCTCAATCCACTTTTAGAAACGCTGTATATGCTCTCAACGATTGAGATTATGCTTCCACAAGCTTGACCTCCCTTTGATTGGCAATGCATATAAGGTAGACGATGTGATGATGAGAAGAATAGGAGAGAAAGTGAAGCAACGGGCATCTTCCCCTCAACATAACCTAAGATACCATTGAATTTCTTGATTATTAAACAAAGCATGGGCGTGAGCGGCTTGGAACAACTTGAAACGGATCTTGGATGATAGGAAACATTGTATGCTTAAGGCTTGCAACAAGATTCGGCTCCATTGTATCAACAATTGACCACCCTCTACTCTCTATCGTTGTGAATAACAACCTCCCCCAAGCTCAATCCACTTCTAGGGAGGATGTATAGGCTCGAAACGATTGAGATCGTGTTTCCAAAAGCAGGACCTCCCTTTGACTGGCCATGCATATAGGGTAGATGATGTGGAGATGAGAAGAAGGGGAGAGAAAGGGAAGCAACGAACATCTTCCCTCAACATAACCTAAGATACCATTTAATTGCTTGACTATCAAACAAACCATGGGCGTGAGCGGCTTGGAACAACTTGAAACGGATCTTGGATGAAAGGAAACGTTGTATGCTTGAAGCTTGCAACAAGATTCACCTCCATTTTATCAACAATTGACTACCCTCTACTCTCTATCGTTGTGAACAACGACCTCCCCCAAGCTCAATCCACTTCTAGGGAGGATGTATAGGCCCTCAACGATTGAGATTGTGATTCCACAAGCTCGACCTCCCTTCGATTGGCCATGCATATAGGGTAGATGATGTGGAGATGAGAAGAGTAGGAGAGAAAGTGAAGCAACGGGCATCTTCCCCTCAACATAACCTAAAGATACCATTTACTTACTTGATTATTGGACAAACCTTGGGCGTGAGTGGCTTGGAACAACTTGAAACCGATCTTGGAAGATAGGAAACGTTGTATGCTTGAAGCTTGCAAAAAGATTCGCCTCCATTGTATCAACAATTGACCATTCTCTACTCTCTATCGTTGTGAATAACAACCTCCCCCAAGCTCAATCCACTTCTAGGGAGGATGTGTAGGCTCTCAACGATTGAGATTGTGCTTCCACAAGCTCGACCTCCCTTTGATTGGCCATGCATATAGGGTAGACGATATGGAGATGAGAAGAAGGGGAGAGAAAGTGAAGCAACAGGCATCTTCCGTCAACATAACCTAAAGATACCATTTAATTACTTGATTATTGGACAAACCATGGGCGTGAGTAGCTTGGATCAACTTGAAACCGATCTTGCATGATAGCAAACGTTGTATACTTGAAGCTTGCAACAAGTATCGCCTCTATTGTATCAACAATTGACCACCCTCTACCCTCTCTCGTTGTGAATAACAACCTCCCCCAAGCTCAATCCACTTTTAGAAAGGCTGTATAGGCTCTCAACGATTGAGATTATGCTTCCACAAGCTTGACCTCCCTTTGATTGGCAATGCATATAAGGTAGACGATGTGAAGATGAGAAGAATAGGAGAGAAAGTGAAGCAACGGGCATCTTCCCCTCAACATAACCTAAGATACCATTGAATTGCTTGATTATTAAACAAAGCATGGGCGTGAGCGGCTTGGAACAACTTGAAACAGATCTTGGATGATAGGAAACATTGTATGCTTAAGGCTTGCAACAGGATTCGCCTCCATTGTATCAACAATTGACCACCCTCTACTCTCTATCGTTGTGAATAACAACCTCCCCCAAGCTCAATCTACTTCTAGGGAGGATGTATAGGCTCGAAACGATTGAGATTGTGCTTCCACAAGCAGGACCTCCCTTTGACTGGCCATGCATATAGGGTAGATGATGTGGAGATGAGATGAAGGGGAGAGAAAGGGAAGCAACGAACATCTTCCCCTCAACATAACCTAAGATACCATTTAATTGCTTGATTATTAAACAAACCATGGGCATGAGCGGCTTGGAACAACTTGAAACGGATCTTGGATGAAAGGAAACGTTGTATGCTTGAAGCTTGCAACAAGATTCGCCTCCATTTTATCAACAATTGACTACCCTCTACTCTCTATCGTTGTGAACAACGACCTCCCCCAAGCTCAATCCACTTCTAGGGAGGATGTATAGCCCTCAACGATTGACATTGTGATTCCACAAGCTCGACCTCCCTTCGATTGGCCATGCATATAGGGTAGATGATGTGGAGATGAGAAGAATAGGAGAGAAAGTGAAGGAACGGGCATCTTCCCCTCAACATAACCTAAGATACCATTTAATTGCTTGATTATTAAACAAACCATGGGCGTAAGCGGCTTGGAACATCTTGAAACGGATCTTGGATGAAAGGAAACATTGTATGCTTAAGGCTTGCAACAAGATTCGCCTCCATTGTATCAACAATTGACCACCCTCTACTCTATCATTGTGAATAACAACCTCCCCAAAGCACAATCCACTTCTAGGGAGGATGTATAGGCTCTCAACAATTGAGATTGTGCTTCCACAAGCTCGACCTCCCTTTGATTGGCCATGCATATAGGGTAGACGATGTGGAGATGAGAAGAATAGGAGAGAAAATGAAGCAACGGGCATCTTCTCCTCAACATAACCTAAGATACCATTTAATTGCTTTATTATTAAACAAACCATGGGCGTGAGCGGCTTGGAACAACTTGAAACGGATCTTGGATGATAGGAAACATTGTATACTTAAGGCTTGCAACAAGATTCGCCTCCATTGTATCAACAATTGATCACCCTCTACTCTATCATTGTGAATAACAAATTCCCCCAAGCTCAATCCACTTATAGGGAGGATGTATAGGCTCTGAACGATTGAGATTGTGCTTCCACAAGATCGAACTCCCTCATATAGGGTAGACGATGTGGAGATGAGAAGAAGGGGAGAGAAAGGGAAGCAACGAGCATCTTCCCCTCAACATAACCTAAGATACCATTTAATTGCTTGATTATTAAACAAACCATGGGCGTGAGCGGCTTGGAACAACTTGAAACGGATCTTGGATGATAGGAAACATTGTATGCTTAAGGCTTGCAACAAGATTCGCCTCCATTGTATCAACAATTGACCACCCTCTACTCTCTATCGTTGTGAATAACAACCTCCCCCAAGCTCAATCCACTTCTAGGGAGGATGTATAGGCTCGAAACGATTGAGATTGTGTTTCCACAAGCAGGACCTCCCTTTGACTGGCCATGCATATAGGGTAGATGATGTGGAGATGAGATGAAGGGGAGAGAAAGGGAAGCAACGAACATCTTCCCCTCAACATAACCTAAGATACCATTTAATTGCTTGACTATTAAACAAACCATGGGCGTGAGCGGCTTGGAACAACTTGAAACGGATCTTGGATGAAAGGAAACGTTGTATGCTTGAAGCTTGCAACAAGATTCACCTCCATTTTATCAACAATTGACTACCCTCTACTCTCTATCGTTGTGAACAACGACCTCCCCCAAGCTCAATCCACTTCTAGGGAGGATGTATAGGCCCTCAACGATTGAGATTGTGATTCCACAAGCTCGACCTCCCTTCGATTGGCCATGCATATAGGGTAGATGATGTAGAGATGAGAAGAATAGGAGAGAAAGTGAAGCAACGGGCATCTTCCCCTCAACATAACCTAAGATACCATTTAATTGCTTGATTATTAAACAAACCATGGGCGTGAGCGGCTTGGAACATCTTGAAACGGATCTTGGATGAAAGGAAACATTGTATGCTTAAGGCTTGCAACAAGATTCGCCTCCATTGTATCAACAATTGACCACCCTCTACTCTATCGTTGTGAATAACAACCTCCCCAAAGCTCAATCCACTTCTAGGGGGGATGTATAGGCTCTCAACAATTGAGATTGTGCTTCCACAAGCTCGACCTCCCTTTGATTGGCCATGCATATAGGGTAGACGATGTGGAGATGAGAAGAATATGAGAGAAAATGAAGCAACGGGCATCTTCTCCTCAACATAACCTAAGATACCATTTAATTGCTTTATTATTAAACAAACCATGGGCGTGAGCGGCTTGGAACAACTTGAAACGGATCTTGGATGATAGGAAACATTGTAAGCTGAAGGCTAGCAACAAGATTCGCCTCCATTGTATCAACAATTGATCACCCTCTACTCTATCGTTGTGAATAACAAACTCCCCCAAGCTCAATCCACTTATAGGGAGGATGTATAGGCTCTCAAGGACTGAGATTGTGCTTCCACAAGATCGAACTCCCTTTGATTGGTCATGCATATAGGGTAGACGATGTGGAGATGAGAAGAAGGGGAGAGAAAGCGAAGGAACAGGCATCTTCCCCTCAACATAACCTAAAGATACCATTTACTTACTTGATTATTGGACAAACCTTGGGCGTGAGTGGCTTGGAACAACTTGAAACCGATCTTGGAAGATAGGAAACGTTGTATGCTTGAAACTTGCAACAAGATTCGCCTCCATTGTATCAACAATTGACCATCCTCTACTCTCTATCGTTGTGAATAACAACCTCCCCCAAGCTCAATCCACTTCTAGGGAGGATGTGTAGGCTCTCAACGATTGAGATTGTGCTTCCACAAGCTCGACCTCCCTATGACTGGCCATGCATATAGGGTAGATGATGTGGAGATGAGAAGAATAGGAGAGAAAGTGAAGCAACGGGCATCTTCCCCTCAACATAACCTAAGATACCATTGAATTGCTTGATTATTAAACAAAGCATGGGCGTGAGCGGCTTGGAACAACTTGAAACGGATCTTGGATGATAGGAAACATTGTGTGCTTAAGGCTTGCAACAAGATTCGCCTCCATTGTATCAACAGTTGACCACCCTCTACTCTCTCCATCGTTCTGAATAACAACCTCCCCCAAGCTCAATCCTCTTCTAGGGAGGATGTACAGGCTCACAACGATTGAGATTGTGCTTCCACAAGCTCGACCTCCCTTTGACTGGCCATGCATATAGGGTAGATGATGTGGAGATGAGAAGAAGGGGAGAGAAAGGGAAGCAACGAGCAGCTTCCCCTCAACATAACCTAAGATACCATTTAATTGCTTGATTATTAAACAATTCAGGGGCGTGAGTGGCTTGGAACATCTTGAAACGGATCTTGGATGAAAGGAAACGTTGTATGCTTGAAGCTTGCAACAAGCCAGACAACAGTGAATCCCGTGTGAATTACTAGCGAGTAAATCCTGACTCCTGACTTAATTGATTTCTGGACATGATGACAAGAAGCTCATGGTAGTCATTGACTGAGCCACAATTGGGAAGCAAGGGTGTATGTGGTTTCCAAACCCTGTTGTCTGGGTTGTGTTTTATAGACAAGGGATTCACTGTTGTCTGGCTTTTTGCAAGCTTCAAGCATACAACGTTTCCTATCATCCAAGATCGGTTTCAAGTTGTTCCAAGCTACTCACGCCCATGGTTTGTCCAATAATCAAGTAATTAAATGGTATCTTTAGGTTATGTTGAGGGAAGATGCCTGTTGCTTCGCTTTCTCTCCCCTTCTTCCCATCTCCACATCGTCTACCCTATATGCATGGCCAATCAAAGGGAGGTCGAGCTTGTGGAAGCACAATCTCAATCGTTGAGAGCCTATACTTCCTCCCTAGAAGTGGATTGAGCTTGGGGGAGGTTTTTATTCAGAACGATAGAGAGTAGAGGGTGGTCAATTGTTGATACAATGGAGGCGAATCTTGTTGCAAGCTTCAAGCATACAACGTTTCCTTTCATCCAAGATCAGTTTCAAGTTGTTCCAAGCCGCTCACGCCCATGGTTGTTTAATCATCAAGCAATTAAATGGTATCTTAGGTTATGTTGAGGGGAAGATGCCCGTTGCTTCACTTTCTCTCCTATTCCCTCATCTCCACATTGTCTACCCTATATCCATGGCCAATCCAAGGGAGGTCGAGTTTGTGGAAGCACAATCTCAATCGTTGAGAGCCTATACATCCTCCCTAGAAGTGGATTGAGGTTGGGGGAGGTTGTTATACACAACGATAGAGAGTAGAGGGTGGTCAATTGTTGATTCTATGGAGGCGAATGTTGTTGCAAGCTTCAAGCATACAATATTTCCTATCATCCAAGATCGGTTTCAAGTTGTTCCAAGCCACTCACGCCCAAAGTTTCTCCAATAATCAAGTAAGTAAATGGTATCTTTAGGTTATGTTGAGGGGAAGATGCCTGTTCCTTCGCTTTCTCTTCCCTTCTTCTCATCCCCACATCGTCTACCCTATATGCATGGCCAATCAAAGGGAGGTCGAGCTTGTGGAAGCACAATCTCAATCGTTGCGAGCCTATACATCCTCCCTAGAAATGGATTGAGCATGGGGGAGGTTGTTATTCACAACGATCGAGAGTAGAGGGTGGTCAATTGTTGATACGACGGAGGCGAATCTTGTTGAAAGCTTCAAGCATACAACGTTTCCTATCATCCAAGATCAGTTTCAAGTTGTTCCAAGCCACTCACGCCCAAGGTTTATCCAATAATCAAGTAAGTAAATGGTATCTTTAGGTTATGTTGAGGGGAAGATGCCTGTTCCTTCGCTTTCTCTCCCCTTCTTCTCATCTCCACATCGTCTACCCTATATGCATGGCCAATCAAAGGGAGGTCGAGCTTGTGGAAGCACAATCTCAATCGTTGAGAGCCTATACATCCTCCCTAGATTGAGCTTGGGGGAGGTTGTTATTCACAACGATAGAGTAGAGGGTGGTCAATTGTTGATACAATGGAGGCGAATCTTGTTACAAGCCTTAAGCATACAATGTTTCCTATCATCCAAGATACGTTTCAAGTTGTTCCAAGCCGCTCACGCACATGGTTTGTTTAATCATCAAACAATTAAATAATATCTTAGGTTATGTTGAGGGGAAGATGCCCGTTGCTTCACTTTCTCTCCTATTCTCTCATCTCCACATTGTCTACCCTATATCCATGGCCAATCAAAGGGAGGTCGAGCTTGTGGAAGCACAATCTCAATCGTTGAGAGCCTATACATCCTCCCTAGAAGTGGATTGAGCTTGGGGGAGGTTTTATACATCCTCTCAAATTGTCGATACAATGGAGGCGAATCTTGTTGCAAGCTTCAAGCATACAACGTTTCCTATCATCCAAGATCGGTTTCAAGTTGTTCCAAGCTACTCACGCCCATGGTTTGTCCAATAATCAAGTAATTAAATGGTATCTTTTGGTTATGTTGAGGGAAGATGCCTGTTGCTTCGCTTTCTCTCCCCTTCTTCTCATCTCCACATCGTCTACCCTATATGCATGGCCAATCAAAGGGAGGTCGAGCTTGTGGAAGCACAATCTCAAACCTTGAAAGGCTAGACATGCTCCCTAGAATAGGATTAAGCATGGGTGAGGTTGTGATTCACAACGATAGAGAGTAGAGGGTGGTCCATAGTTGATATAATGGAGGCGAATCTTGTTGCGAGATTCAATCATACAACATTTCCTTTCATCCAAGATCCGTTTCAAGTTGTTCCAAGCCACTCACGCCCATGATTTGTCCAACAATCAAGTAATTAAATGCTATCTTAGATTAGAGTTGAGGAGAACATGCTTGTTGCTTCGTTTTCTCACCTCTTCTTCTCATTTGCACATCGTCTACCCTATATCCATGGCTAATCAAAGGGAGTTCGTGCTTGTGGAAGCACAATCTCAAACCTTGAAAGGCTAGACATGCTCCCTAAAATATGATTAACCATGGGTGAGGTTGGATTCACAACGATAGAGAGTAGTGGGTGGTCCATACCTGATATAATGGAGGCGAATCTTGTTGCAAGCCTCAAGCATACAACATTTCCTTTCATCCAAGAACCGTTTCAAGTTGTTCCAAACCACTCACGCCCATGGTTTGTCCAATAATCAAGTAATTAAATGCTATCTTAGATTAGAGTTGAGGAGAATATGCTTGTTGCTTCGTTTTCTCTCCTCTTGTTCTCATTTGCACATCGTCTACCCTATATCCAGGGCCAATCAAAGGGAGTTTGAGCTTGTGGCAGCACAATCTCAAACCTTGAAATGATAGACATGCTCCCTAGAATAGGATTAAGCATGGGTGAGGTTGTGACCCACAACGATAGCGAGTATAGGGTCTTCCAAAGATGATATAATGGAGGCGAATCTTGTTGCAAGCTTCAAGCATACAGCGTTTCCTTTCATCCAAGATCCGTTTCAAGTTGTTCCAAGCCACTCACGCCCATGGTTTGTCCAACAATCAAGTTATTAAATGCTATCTTAGATTAGAGTTGAGGAGAATATGCTTGTTGCTTCGTTTTCTCTCCTCTTGTTCTCATTTGTACATCGTCTACCCTATATCCATGGCCAATCAAAGGGAGTTTGAGCTTGTGGAAGCACAATCTCAAACCTTGAAAGGATAGACATGCTCCCTAGAATAGGATTAAGCATGGGTGAGGTTGTGATCCACAACGATAGCGAGTATAGAGTCTTCCAAAGATGATATAATGGAGGCGAATCTTGTTGCAAGCTTCAAGCATACAGCGTTTCCTTTCATCCAAGATCCGTTTCAAGTTGTTCCAAGCCACTCACGCCCATGGTTTGTCCAAGAATCAAGTAATTAAATGGTATCTTAGCTTATAGTTGAGAAGAATATGCTTGTTGCTTCGTTTTCTCTCCTCTTCTTCTCATTTGCACATCGTCTACCCTATATCCATGGCCAATCAAAGGGAGTTCGAGCTCTTGGAATCACAATCTCAAACCTTGAAAGGCTAGACATGCTCCCTAGTATATGATTAACCATGGGTGAGGTTGGATTCACAACGATAGAGAGTAGTGGGTGGTCCATAACTGATATAATGGAGGCGAATCTTGTTGCAAGCCTCAAGCATACAACATTTCCTTTCATCCAAGAACCGTTTCAAGTTGTTCCAAACCACTCACGCCCATGGTTTGTCCAATAATCAAGTAATTAAATGCTATCTTAGATTAGAGTTGAGGAGAATATGCTTGTTGCTTCGTTTTCTCTCCTCTTGTTCTCATTTGCACATCGTCTACCCTATATCCATGGTCAATGAAAGGGAGTTTGAGCTTGTGGAAGCACAATCTCAAACCTTAAAAGGATAGAAATGCTCCCTAGAATAGGATTAAGCATGGGTGAGGTTGTGATCCACAACGATAGCGAGTATAGGGTCTTCCAAAGATGATATAATGGAGGCGAATCTTGTTGCAAGCTTCAAGCATACAGCGTTTCCTTTCATCCAAGATCCGTTTCAAGTTGTTCCAAGCCACTCACGCCCATGGTTTGTCCAACAATCAAGTAATTAAATGGTATCTTAGCTTAGAGTTGAGTGGAAGATGCTTGTTGCTTCGTTTTCTCTCCACTTCTTCTCATCTGCACATCGTCTACCCTATATCCATGGCCAATCAAAAGGAGTTCGAGCTTGTGGAAGCACAATCTCAAACCTTGAAAGGCTAGACATGCTCCCTAGAATAGGATTCAGCATGGGTGATCATTTTCTCTCCTCTTCTCATATACACATCGTCTAGCCTATATCCATGGCCAATCAAAGGGAGTTTGAGCTTGTGGAAGCACAATCTCATACCTTGGAAGGCTAGACATTCTCCCTAGAATAGGATTAAGCATGGGTGAGGTTGTGATTCACAACGATAGAGGGTAGAGGGTGGTCCATAGTTGATATAATGGAAGCGAATCTTGTTGCAAGATTCAAGCATACAACTTTTCCTTTCATCCAAGATCCGTTTCAAGTTGTTCCAAGCCACTCACGCCCATGGTTTGTCCAACAATCAAGTAATTAAATGCTATCTTAGATTAGAGTTGAGGAGAATATGCTTGTTGCTTCCTTTTCTCTCCTCTTGTTCTCATTTGCACATCGTCTACCCTATATCCATGGTCAATCAAAGGGAGTTTGAGCTTGTGGAAGCACAATCTCAAACCTTGAAAGGCTAGACATGCTCCCTAGAATAGGATTGAGCATGGGTGAGGTTGGATTCACAACGATAGAGAATAGTGGGTGGTCCATAGCTGATATAATGTAGGCGAATATTGTTGCAAGCTTCAAGCATACAGCGTTTCCTTTCATCCAAGATCCGTTTCAAGTTGTTCCTAGCCACTCACGCCCATCGTTTATCCAACAATCAAGTAATTAAATGGTATCTTAGCTAAGAGTTGAGGGGAATATGCTTGGTTCTTCGTTTTCTCTCCACCTCTTCTCATCTGCACATCGTTTACCCTATATCCATGGCCAATCAAAACGAGTTCGAGCTTGTGGAAGCACAATCTCAAACCTTGAAAGGCTAGACATGCTCCCTAGAATAGGATTCAGCATGGGTGATCGTTTTCTCTCCTCTTCTTCTCATATGCACATCGTCTAGCCTATATCCATGGCCAATCAAAGGGAATTTGAGCTTGTGAAGTACAATCTCAAACCTTGAAAGGCTAGACATGCTCCCTAGAATAGGATTAAGCATGGGTGAGGTTGTGATTCACAATGATAGAGAGTAGAGGGTGGTCCCTAGATTCAGCATGGGCGAATCTTGTTGCAAGATTCAAGCATACAACTTTTCCTTTCATCCAAGATCCGTTTCAAGTTCTTCCAAACCACTCACGCCCATGGTTTGTCCAACAATCAAGTAATTAAATGGTATCTTAGCTTAGAGTTGAGGGTAAGATGCTTTTTGCTTCGTTTTCTGTCCACTTCTTCTCATCTTCACATCGTGTACCCTACATCCATGGCCAATCAAAGATAGTTCGAGCTTGTGGAAGCACAATCTCAAAACTTGAGAGCCTAGACATCCTCCCTAGAGGGTGGTCCATAGTTGATATAATGGATGCGAATCTTGTTGCAAGCTTCAAACATACAATGTTTCCTTTCATCCAAGATCCGTTTCAAGTTGTTTCAAGCCACTCACGCCCATGGTTTGTCCAACAATCAAGTAATTAAATGCTATCTTAGATTAGAGTTGAGGAGAATATGCTTGTTACTTCGTTTTCTCTCCTCTTCTTCTCATTTGCACATCGTCTACCCTATATCCATGGCCAATCAAAGGGAGTTCGAGCTTGTGGAAGCACAATCTCAAACCTTGAAAGGCTAGACATGCTCCCTAGAATAGGATTGAGCATGGGTGAGGTTGGATTCACAACGATAGAGAGTAGTGGGTGGTCCATAGCTGATATAATGTAGGCGAATATTGTTGCAAGCTTCAAGCATACAACGTTTCCTTTCATCCAAGATCCGTTTCAAGTTGTTCCAAGCCACTCACGCCCATGGTTTGTCCAACAATCAAGTAATTAAATGGTATCTTCGCTTAGAGTTGAGGGGAAGATGCTTGTTGCTTCGTTTTCACTCTACTTCTTCTCATCTGCACATCGTTTACCCTATATCCATGGCCAATCGAAAGGAGTTCGAGCTTGTGGAAGCACAATTTCAAACCTTGAAAGGCTAGACATGCTCCCTAGAATAGGATTAACCATGGGTCAGGTTGTGATTCACAACGATAGAGAGTAGAGGGTGGTCCATAGTTGATATAATGGAGGCGAATCTTGTTGCAAGATTCAAGCATACAACTTTTTCTTTCA
Organism: Chamaecrista fasciculata; assembly: GCA_003254925.1. Taxonomy (NCBI): domain Eukaryota; kingdom Viridiplantae; phylum Streptophyta; class Magnoliopsida; order Fabales; family Fabaceae; genus Chamaecrista; species Chamaecrista fasciculata. Next base: position 37,174 of record QANZ01048413.1, read on the forward strand.
TCCAAGATCCGTTTCAAGTTCTTCTAAACAACTCACGCCCATGGTTTGTCCAACAATCAAGTAATTAAATGGTATCTTAGCTTAGAGTTGAGGGTAAGATGCTTTTTGCTTCGTTTTCTCTCCACTTCTTCTCATCTTCACATCGTGTACCCTATATCCATGGCCAATCAAAGATAGTTCGAGCTTGTGGAAGCACAATCTCAAAACTTGAGAGCCTAGACATCCTCCCTAGAAGAGGATTGAGCATGGGGGAGGTTGTAATTCACAACGATAGAGAGTAGAGGATGGTCCATAGTTGATATAATGGATGCGAATCTTGTTGCAAGCTTCAAACATACAATGTTTCCTTTCATCCAAGATCCGTTTCAAGTTGCTCCAAGCCACTCACGCCCATGGTTTGTCCAACAATCAAGTAATTAAATGCTATCTTAGATTAGAGTTGAGGAGAATATGCTTGTTGCTTCGTTTTCTATCCTCTTCTTCTCATTTGCACATCGTCTACCCTATATCCATGGTCAATCAAAGGGAGTTCGAGCTTGTGGAAGCACAATCTCAAACCTTGAAAGGCTAGACATGCTTCCTAGAATAGGATTAAGCATGGGTGAGGTTGTGATTCACAACGATAGAGAGTAGAGGGTGGTCCATAGTTGATATAATGGAGGCGAATCTTGTTGCATGATTCAAGCATACAACTTTTCCTTTCATCCAAGATCCGTTTCAAGTTCTTCCAAACCACTCACGCCCATGGTTTGTCCAACAATCAAGTAATTAAATGGTATCTTAGCTTAGAGTTGAGGGTAAGATGCTTTTTGCTTTGTTTTCTCTCCACTTCTTCTCATCTTCAGATCGTGTACCCTACATCCATGGCCAATCAAAGATAGTTTGAGCTTGTGGAAGCACAATCTCAAAACTTGAGAGCCTAGACATCCTCCCTAGAAGAGGATTGAGCATGGGGGAGGTTGTAATTCACAACGATAGCGAGTAGAGGGTGGTCCATAGCTGATATAATGTAGGCGAATATTGTTGCAAGCTTCAAGCATACAACGTTTCCTTTCATCCAAGATCCGTTTCAAGTTGTTCCAAGCCACTCACGCCCATGGTTTGTCCAACAATCAAGTAATTAAATGGTATCTTCGCTTAGAGTTGAGGGGAAGATGCTTGTTGCTTCGTTTTCTCTCCACTTCTTCTCATCTGCACATGGTTTACCCTATATCCATGGCCAATCAAAAGGAGTTCGAGCTTGTGGAAGCACAATCTCAAACCTTGAAAGGCTAGACATGCTCCCTAGAATAGGATTAAGCATGGGTGAGGTTGTGATTCACAACGATAGAGAGTAGAGGGTGGTCCATAGTTGATATAATGGAGGCGAATCTTGTTGCAAGATTCAAGCATACAACGTTTCCTTTCATCCAAGATCTGTTTCAAGTTGTTCCAAGCCACTCATGCCCATCGTTTGTCCAACAATCAAGTAATTAAATGCTATCTTAGATTAGAGTTGAGGAGAATATGCTTGTTGCTTCGTTTTCTCTCCTCTTGTTCTCATTTGCACATCGTCTACCCTATATCCATGGTCAATCAAAGGGAGTTCGAGCTTGTGGAAGCACAATCTCAAACCTTGAAAGGCCAGACATGCTCCCTAGAATAGGATTAAGCATGGGTGAGGTTGTGATTCACAACGATAGAGAGTAGAGGGTGGTCCATAGTTGATATAATGGAGGCGAATCTTGTTGCAAGATTCAAGCCTACAACGTTTCCTTTCATCCAAGATCTATTTCAAGTTGTTCCAAGCCACTCACGCCCATCGTTTGTCCAACAATCAAGTAATTAAATGGTATCTTAGCTTAGAGTTGAGGGTAAGATGCTTTTTGCTTCGTTTTCTCTCCACTTCTTCTCATCTTCACATCGTGTACCCTATATCCATGGCCAATCAAAGATAGTTCGAGCTTGTGGAAGCACAATCTCAAAACTTGAGAGCCTAGACATCCTCCCTAGAAGAGGATTGAGCATGGGGGAGGTGGTAATTCACAACGATAGAGAGTAGAGGGTGGTCCATAGTTGATATAATGGATGCGAATCGTATTGCAAGCTTCAAACATACAATGTTTCCTTTCATCCAAGATCCGTTTCAAGTTGTTCCAAGCCACTCACGCCCATGGTTTGTCCAACAATCAAGTAATTAAATGGTATCTTAGCTTAGAGTTGAGGGGAAGATGCTTGGTTCTTCGTTTTCTCTCCACTTCTTCTCATCTGCACATCGTTTACCCTATATCCATGGCCAATCAAAACGAGTTCGAGCTTGTGGAAGCACAATCTCAAACCTTGAAAGGCTAGACATGCTCCCTAGAATAGGATTAAGCATGGGTGATCGTTTTCTCTCCTCTTCTTCTCATATGCACATCGTCTAGCCTATATCCATGGCCAATCAAAGGGAATTTGAGCTTGTGAAGCACAATCTCAAACCTTGAAAGGCTAGACATGCTCCCTAGAATAGGATTAAGCATGGGTAAGGTTGTGATTCACAACGATAGAGAGTAGAGGGTGGTCCATAGTTGATATAATGGAGGCGAATCGTGTTGCAAGATTCAAGCATACAACTTTTCCTTTCATCCAAGATCCGTTTCAAGTTCTTCCAAACCACTCACGCCCATGGTTTGTCCAACAATCAAGTAATTAAATGGTATCTTAGCTTAGAGTTGAGGGTAAGATGCTTTTTGCTTCGTTTTCTCTCCACTTCTTCTCATCTTCACATCGTGTACCCTACATCCATGGCCAATCAAACATAGTTCGAGCTTGTGGAAACAAAATCTCAAAACTTGAGAGCCTAGACATCCTCCCTAGAAGAGGATTGAGCATGGGGGAGGTTGTAATTCACAACGATAGAGAGTAGAGGGTGGTCCATAGTTGATATAATGGAGGCGAATCTTGTTGCAAGCTTCAAGCATACAACGTTTCCTTTCATCCAAGATCCGTTTCAAGTTGTTCCAAGCCACTCACGCCCATGGTTTGTCCAACAATCAAGTAATTAAATGCTATCTTAGATTAGAGTTGAGGAGAATATGCTTGTTGCTTCGTTTTCTCTCCTCTTCTTCTCATTTGCACATCGTCTACCCTATATCCATGGCCAATCAAAGGGAGTTCGAGCTTGTGGAAGCACAATCTCAAACCTTGAAAGGCTAGACATGCTCCCTAGAATAGGATTCAGCATGGGTGATCGTTTTCTCTCCTCTTCTTCTCATATGCACATCGTCTACCCTATATCCATGGTCAATCAAAGGGAGTTCGAGCTTGTGGAAGCACAATCTCAAACCTTGAAAGGCCAGACATCCTCCCTAGAATAGGATTAAGCATGGGTGAGGTTGTGATTCACAACGATAGAGAGTAGAGGGTGGTCCATAGTTGATATAATGGAGGCGAATCTTGTTGCAAGATTCAAGCATACAACGTTTCCTTTCATCCAAGATCTATTTCAAGTTGTTCCAAGCCACTCACGCCCATCGTTTGTCCAACAATCAAGTAATTAAATGCTATCTTAGATTAGAGTTGAGGAAAATATGCTTGTTGCTTCGTTTTCTCTCCTCTTGTTCTCATTTGCACACCGTCTACCCTATATCCATGGTCAATCAAAGGGAGTTCGAGCTTGTGGAAGCACAATCTCAAACCTTGAAAGGCTAGACATGCTTCCTAGAATAGGATTAAGCATGGGTGAGGTTATGATTCACAACGATAGAGAGTAGAGGGTGGTCCATAGTTGATATAATGGAGGCGAATCTTGTTGCAAGATTCAAGCATACAACTTTTCCTTTCATCCAAGATCCGTTTCAAGTTCTTCTAAACTACTCACGCCCATGGCTTGTCCAACACTCAAGTAATTAAATGGTATCTTAGCTTAGAGTTGAGGGTAAGATGCTTTTTGCTTCGTTTTCGCTCCACTTCTTCTCATCTTCACATCGTGTACCCTATATCCATGGCCAATCAAAGATAGTTCGAGCTTGTGGAAACACAATCTCAAAACTTGAGAGCCTAGACATCCTCCCTAGAAGAGGATTGAGCATGGGGGAGGTTGTAATTCACAACGATAGAGAGTAGAGGGTGGTCCATAGTTGATATAATGGATGCGAATCTTGTTGCAAGCTTCAAACATACAATATTTCCTTTCATCCAAGATCCGTTTCAAGTTGTTCCAAGCCACTCACGCCCATGGTTTGTCCAACAATCAAGTAATTAAATGCTATCTTAGATTAGAGTTGAGGAGAATATGCTTGTTGCTTCGTTTTCTCTCCTCTTCTTCTCATTTGCACATCGTCTAAACTATATCCATGGCCAATCAAAGGGAGTTCGAGCTTGTGGAAGCACAATCTCACACCTTGAAAGGCTAGACATGCTCCCTAGAATAGGATTAAGCATGGGTGAGGTTGTGATTCACAACGATAGAGAGTAGAGGGTGGTCCATAGTTGATATAATGGAGGCAAATCTTGTTGCAAGATTCAAGCTTACAACGTTTCCTTTCATCCAAGATCTATTTCAAGTTGTTCCAAGCCACTCACGCCCATCGTTTGTCCAACAATCATGTAATTAAATGCTACCTTAGATTAGAGTTGAGGAGAATATGCTTGTTGCTTCGTTTTCTC
>QANZ01048418.1:0-41053 GCA_003254925.1 Chamaecrista fasciculata
TTTTAAGATGTGTTTTTAAATATGGATTCTAATTAAAAATTTTATAATTAGATTCATGACCATACTTTAAAGTAGATGATAAAAAAATAAATACTAAAAATTTTATTGATTTTATGATAAATACCGCGTGCAAGGCACATAATATTCACTAGTATAAAAAAAAGAACAAAAAATTGAAACTGAGTGAACTCCATGAGTTTGCAGTAAACTTGCCTGAATTTATGAATTTAGCACGAGTTTGCACTAAGATCAGTTATTTACGAGTTTGTGACGAGTTTGCTCGAAATTGGGGGATAAACTCGGCAAGTTTACGAGTTAACTCTAGAGTTTGACAACCATAATTGATACTTTTAGTTGGAATGTTGCATACATGTAATCAAACTTTAAAATAGTTACTATTTACTTAAAGATAGAAATTAGAATTTAATTTGGCAATATCAATTTTAACTCAATGGTAGTTAAAAATTAGAAATAATTTTAAATGAATTTTAAATTGTCCATATTCAATTTAGATTTCTTCCTAGCAAATTTAAATCTTTCACTTAAATAGTTAAATCTACTAGTAAATTTATTTTAATGAAATTATTCATAATTGATTATTATCCTAATGTAAAAATATAGTCCAACCAAAATTAAATAACAGAAAAATCGATATCTTTACAGCTTGTGATTTATATCTCTAATTGATAAATTAATTAGGACAAAACAATTTTATATTTTAAAACTTGTTTCATGGATAAATAAAAAGAGGAGGTTCTCTTTAAAACTAAATTGCCACTCTAGCTGAGACAACCTTGCCATTTATTTTTATTCATGCTCTCTCATATTACAACTTTTTCACCCGGGTTAAATTCATGACATCTCATCTCATTCCCAAATTCTCATCTTCAAAGATTAGTTGACTCGTCATGACTATCGACATCATCTGGAACAAATTTGCTCCAGAACCAATGTGACATCCACACTTTGTTCATTTCTTCAATAGGAACGCTCTTTGTTTCAGGAAGGAGCAAACCAATAAAAATGGTCATTATAAGGACAAAGCAAGCAAAGAAGAAGAAGAGACCAAACTTGAGGTGACAAAGCATGTTGAGGAAGATTTGAGCAATGGCAAAGGTGAACAACATGTTCACAACAACATTAATAGCTTGTCCTGCAGATCGAACTTCAAGAGAACATATTTCACTAGGCACTAACCAACCTAATGGTCCCCATGACCAAGCAAATGCCGCGACATATGCACATATTAAGAACAAAAGGAAGTTGGCTTCCCCTTTACTGAATGAACCTTCACCGTTTATTCCAAATTTCAAAGCTATCATGACTCCGACTAGAATCTATAAGAAAATTAAAAATATTCTCAATAACTAAAAAATTTAACATATATGAGAAATCCAGTATTGAACTTATGAAATAGTTACCTGGCAAATAAACATTTGAACTCCACCTTCAAGGAATAAAATTCTTCTTCCAAACTTGTCTACGGAAAATATAGAGACCAATGTGGCTAGCACATTAACAATTCCCGTAATAACTGCAGACATCAAAGAAGCATCATCCCCAAAGCCAAGAGTCTTAAAAAGGACGGGGGCATAAAACATGATGACATTGATGCCTGTGAGTTGTTGAAAAAATGGAATGAAAGAGCAGAAAGTAAGTTGAGGCCTATATCTTGGTTGTGAAATATTTTTCCATGGGTGTTCCACTTTTTTAGCTGCTTCACTTGCATCAATGAGATCTTGGAGCTCATCATCAACATTTTGGATGCCACGTATCTTTTTCAACATTTCCTTGGCTTGATCATGTTGTCCTCGTTCAATTAAAGAGTTTGGTGTGTCACCTAAGAAAAGTGATCCAAGACACAACAAAAATGCTGGAACTGCTCCTAAACCCAAAGAAATTCTCCAACCGTTTTCTAACTTAGCAGTTCCATAGTTAATTAGGTTTGCGATTAAAATACCAATAGTTATCATCATTTGGAAACCCATGTTGAGTGCTCCTCTGATATTTGTTGGTGCCATTTCAGATAAGTACACTGGAACAGACTATTCAAATAGAATAAAAAGAACAAATTAATTAGTGCATGTCATTTTATGAATGCTCAAGACATAAGAAAGGATGCACATGGTCAACAATGATTTTAATGTTACTTACTTGATTACAATATCCCACACCAAAACCAAGCAATAGACGACCTATGATAAGCATTTCAATGTTTATTGCAAAACCATTCAACAATGCACCCACAAGGAAAAATAATCCACCTAAAAACATTGATGGTTTGCGACCTAGCATTCTTGTGGTAATAGAAGCAACAAAAGAAGCTACTAATGCCGCAAGATATAGCGAAGAGGTGAACAAGGTAAGAAGTTCATTATCGAATTTACAATATGTGCTTTCATGTCCTAATCCATCCTTCATTTGTCTATACACAGATGGAAAGAACTTGACCAGGAATGGCTCCATGGAAGTCACTCCTCCTGTGATCCCAAGATCATAACCAAAGAGAAGACCTCCCATGGCTGCAACAAAGCAAGTAACCAACACAAAAGCTGTTACTTTACCCTCATAATGCCTAGTTTGATTTTGATTAGCAAAAGCTCCTCCTGCCATCTTTGAAATAAAAGAGTTACTTTAAAATATGTCAACTTCAATCTCTTTGTTGGATGTGTTTGCCCCTTTCAATTATCATGTCATATATAGGATCGCAATTGTTGATAAGAATAACAAATTGAAAGACGTTTTAACAAAATATTATCTAATAAAACAATATTTAGCTTTTTTAAGTATGCCAAGCAATCTTAATATCATAATTTAGGAGTTCATTTCAACCAAATTTGGTATTGAAAAAATAACAATATAGATATATTTTGATAAAAGATACAAATTTTACAACCAATTAATTTATGGTTTTGAATGGATAACTTTTTTATTATTAATTATTTGAAAAATATTATGATATATGCAAAACTTGTACTATAAAAACTTAGTTTATAATATACATTCTATTTATTGATTTAAATCATAACTTATTTTAAGAATTGACATTACAAATGTAATTGATTTTTTTTTTTAAAATGTAGATTCCTTATAAGTGAATGATATTAAATGATTTGGAAATAAAATTGTGTCAAGAAGTTATAAAAAAAATATAAAATCATTTATATATCAAACAATTCTGAAAGATATATACCATGGTACCTCAAATATGGATAGTATATATAGTAATTAATTTAAGGGTAAATTCCATTTTGTACCCTGTCCTATTGACTAATGCCACTTTGATACCCTATTCTTTCAAAAGTGACACTTTAGTACCTTATCCTTTAAACCATTACCAATTTAGTATCCAATTTCATTTTCCCATTAGACTTTGTCGGTGAAAGTCACGTGAGGCGCACGAGAAACCCAAAAACCCAAACCAGCCATTCTCCTCTCACAAATCACGATTCACACAGCCAAAATTGCGAGTCACATTGTTATGGGATGATTGAATTTTGGCCGTGTGACTTACAATTTTGGCCGTGTGAATCGCGATTTGTGAGAGGAGAATGGTTGGTTTGGTGTTTTTGGGTCCCTCATGTGCCTCACGTGACTTTCACCGACAAAATCTAATGGGAAAATGAAATTGGGTACCAAAGTGGTAACAGTTTAAAGGATAGGGTACCAAAGTGTCACTTTTGAAAGAACATGATACCAAAATGGAACCGGTCAATAAGATAGGGTACTAAAGTGAAATTTACCCTTAACTTAAATATGTTATTATAAAAAAAAAGTTTTGACAAAATACTTGTTGGCATTATTTCTAATTATAGTAAATTTAAAGAAAAAGAAACAATCTAGGGGTGTTCAAAGGTTGGTTTGGATCGATTTGGACCATTTTTTCCAACCGAACTGAACAGATTGGATGAGAACCAAAATCATCCAATAAATCCAGTCATTTTGAGCCATCCAAACCAATCCAAACCGACTTCAATCGGTTTGGATTGGATCGGTTAATCGGTTCCTGTATTAATTATTAAGATAAAAATCTGAAAACTTCAAAAAAATTCAAAAAAATTCAAAAAGAATTAAAAAAAGAAAAAGAAAAAATACTTTTCAATTACCAACATAATAAAAGATATACATTCAAATAAATATATGACAATCTCTAATTTTATATCAAAAGCAATATAGAACCTAAAACATAGTCTTAGTACAAAAAGAAGTATCGTGATACAGTGCCGAAAACCAAAAGAAAAATGTGCAAAATCAGATTCATTAGAGTGCAGAAAACATAAAATAAAGGCAGCAACCAAACAACACCAAGAACAACACCAAGACTATCCTATTCCAATTCTTCTAGGGAAGGTTTTCCCAACAAGATCAGCACCAAAGATATGCATATTTTACCTAACTTTTATAGCATCCAAAGCTTCATATCTCCAAATTCCCAAGTGATTGACTAACTTTGCCAAGTTCTAAGAGATGATAAGCAAAATCAGAAATATAAAGTATTAAAGTAATTAAATTTTAATCAAATAAAATATAAAATGTAAATTAATACCTTTATCAATTGCTTCAGCCTCCTGTGGTGTCTCCATATCACTTGGTAATGATGTGCTACGATACCAATTTTGTCCACAAATAAGTGCCTCCACCATTTTAGGACTCAATGAACTTCTATAAACATCTATCATATGCTCTCCAGCGCTAAAGGCAGACTCAGAAGCCACTGTTGACACTGGAACAGCAAGCACATCTCTAGCTATCCTTACTAAAATAGGGAATTTTGAAGAATTCACTTTCCACCAATTTAAAATATCAAAGTTGTCACATATCTTTTCTCTCCATTTGATTTTCCTTATCAATTCGTTCTGCCCACAACCTTGTCATTTTGGTTCTTTTGCCATTTGTTGCTGTAGATTGATTAGAGTCACCAACACAATTGGTATTTCTATTAACTTTCCCATAAAGTTCATGATATTGGTCAAACATCCTATACAAAGTACTTCTCACTTTACCTACCAATAATTCACATATTGTTGGATTTTACAATTGTTCACATGAAACTTCCACAATTTGCAACTTATATCTAGGGTCCAATACACATGCAATGAAAATCAACATATTCATCTTTTCTACATTTCCTCAATACTTGTCATGCTTGTCCTTCATCCTCTCCGCCATTGATCTAAACACTGGATCATCACTATCCAACCAATCATTCAATGCACTCAAGATGTCACAAAAATCATGAAAGAACAAGTGTAAAGTTGCATGAGTTATGCAAAAACATTAAGTGTGGCTTCATAAAAAAATCTTCAAAAACTCCACAAATTTGGCTGCAACTTCCCAATCTAGAGTACTTGGAGGACCCACTGTCTTTTCATTTTCTCTCGTAAAATGTGATAAGTAATCCCTAGATGTCTCATCAAGTGTGTCAAATGCTTTTCGAAATTTAAGAGCTGTCACAAGCATCAAGTAAGCAGAATTCCACCTTGTGCAAACATCTAAACAAATTGAAGACTTACATTAGATTTTCTCTATCTCAACACACTGCTTAAATGTTAGCATTGGACTAGGTGAACTTCTCACACATCTCACTACATTTCTTATCTTGAGAACAAATTCATTTACCACACTCAATCCATCCTTCATAATCAAATTCAAAATGTGTGCACAACATCTCATATGCAACATCTCACCATTAAGCACACTCCCTTTCCAAGCATTAATTCTTCTTTTCAAATATGAAATGGCAGTATAATTTGAAAAAGAATTATCAAATGTTATTAAAAAAAACTTTTTCAATCTTCCAGTCCATTAATTTCCTTTCAATTACTTTCCCTATTGTTTCCCCTTTATGATCAGTCATCTCACAAAAATTAATAATCCTCTTCTGATAATTCCATTCACTATCAATGAAGTGGGCAGTAATGCACATATAATTTAAATTTTGCATTGATTTCCAACAATCGACAGTAAAACTTACAAGGATTGAGAAATGAGTGCGGTCAGGGTTTTCGAAATGTGGTATGAGTGACTGAGTTAGTGAGTTAGGAGGGTATATGTTTTTTTATTTAATATTTGGTTCGGTCGGTTGTTTAGGTTAAAAAAAAACCGAACCGAACCGATTGGTTTTTATAAATTCTAATCTAATGAATCCATCCATTATATGATCGGTTTTGGTTAGGTCGGTTTGGATCAGATTGGTTGAGTTTGGGTCAGATTGAATCTGAACACCCCTAAAACATCTTTCTTGCTCTTTTTTTTCTTCAATTAAAGAAAAAAAACACAAATGGATTATGATATATATATATATATACTAGTGGATATTACGTGCGTTGCACGCAGTATTTATCATAAAATCAATAAAATTTTTAGTATTTATTTTTTTATCATCTACTTTAAAGTATGGCCATGAATCTAATTATAAAATTTTTAATTAGAATCCATATTTAAAAACACATCTTAAAAAGTATTTTCCACATACTTGAATTTATTTTTAAATTTATAATTTAAATCAAACACATGCAAGACACCTAATCCAAATCTTTCACTACTTATTCTTCATATTGCTAATGACTTTCATCTAATTAAAGCTCACAACAATGATATGTAGGCAAAACACCCTTTTGTGCCCCTAACGTTTGTAGTGATTTTCAGTTATGCCCCTAACGTTTCATTTTGTTCAAGCGTGCCCTCAATGTGAAACTAACGTTTCAATTATGCCCCCAATTTTGACTCAATGCCCATGTGGCAATTTTTTTACTTATGTGTCATTTTTTTGGTCTGACGTGGCATAATGACTGGACATTCATATTTTTTTTCCACCGTGGCATGATGACTGAATTTACATTTTTGAACATAAAAATTGAGTAAACTAACAAATCAGTCCCTGGATTTACATTTTTCATCATCTTCATTCATTTTAGTCCCAAATCCTCAAAAAAAAATTGTAAAGTGTCTCAAAACTCTTCCAAACATTCCAATTTAGTCCTTAAAAATATTAAAAACCATAAAACCTAAACCCCAAACTCTAAACCCTAAAACCCTAAACCCTAAAACCCTAATCCTAAAATCGTAAAGTGTCCCAAAACTCTTCCAAACATTCCAATTTAGTCCTTAAAAGTATTAAAAACCCTAAAACCTAACTCCCAAACTCTAAACCCTAAAACCCTAAAATTCTAAACCCTAAAATACTAAAATTGTAAAGTGTCCCCAAACTCTTCCAAACATTCTAATTTAGTCCTTAAAAATATTAAAAATCCTAAAATCCTAAAACCTAAACCCTAAAATTGAAGACATGAAGCTCTCTTGTTCTCCCAATGATTCATTAGCAAATATGCATCATGAACCCAGAATCAAAAACAAAAAAAAAAACCAAAAAAAACTTAAAATTGATTTGTCCTAAAAATCCACAACATATCAGATTAATGAAACGGGAACGAGATTGCGAATTGGGAATGCCAAACCTCCATTGTTCTCGTCAGATTTAGCCCATAACCACAAAGAAAAATACAGATCTAACCCAGCAAAAATCAAGAAATAAACCGCAGGGAAAGAGTCAAAGAACCCACCCAAAAATCAAAGTTCAATCACAGTCTACTTTCCTCCCAAAATCATCTTTGCCTCTCTTAAATTTCAGCTCAATTTTTCGGTTCTTTTTCATTTCAGTCTGAAATTCACTCAGAAATTCCTCTCAAATTTTCCTCTTCAAAATTCCTCTCGACTCGGCATCTCTCAGATATTTCCTCTTCAATAATATGTTTTCTCAACATATTTCTTAGGAAAATGTTTCGTACAAATTTCATCTCTCATACAAGGAGCGGAATTGAACCCAGTACCGCATGGTCCATGAAGCATATAGTTTTGAACATCTTCATGAAGTGTGGGATAGGTATTCTTGTCAGGAATTTCTGTTGAAATTATCGAATCTATGTCTTCTGGGGTGTTATATGTATCTTTAGGATTCAAGAACACCACAATGTGAGCATGGGGTAACCCACGCTTTTGAAATTCGACGGTGTAAATTACTGAAAAGATAAAATTGTAACAAAAAAAGAGAAACGTCATCTATTTATAACATACATTCAGTCCTGTATAAAAATTAAAATACAGAAAACATTAACATAAAAAAATGAAATATATATTGAATTCACTTACATGCGACAACTCTACCAAAGTAGTTATCTTTCATTAAATCATCAATTAATCTGTCAAGTTTTATCTTGAAAATTCGACATAACATGTCTGGACGATCTGATGGTTTCAATCCTCTTTCACTTGTAAATTTGACAATCTCTGGCCATTTTGGATTGCAAGTGAAAGTAATGAAAAGATTGGGATAACCTTTCCTCTGACATATTGTCATAGCATCTTGAAAATTTTGAATCTTGTATCTAACTCCTCCAGTAAAAGATGAAGGAAGAATGATACGTTTCCCTTGGGAAGCAGGGTTTATATCACCTCTAACAACAGCGTCAGCAAGTCCCTTGTAAATGTCAACTCTCAACTTGTCCTGATTAAACCGATACCAAGCTAACCTCTGTGACTCTATCATGGTGAAAGCATCTACAATAAACTGCTGTAGCAANAAACATTGGTGTTAAAAAAAAAAAACCACAACAAAGATGTAGTGCTTATCTTGACAAGTTTGTATGTAGAGACACTTGAATATGAAAATCATCTATTTGAATATGTGGACCAAAAACTTGAAGCTCTAATATATAATATAGAGTAAATTAATAATTTAGTATTTTAAAGATTACTAAATTGACAACTCGATTTTTGAAAGATTAAAATACAACAGTTTAGCCCTTAAAAAATTACTAAAATATGTATTTCAATCCTTAAAAGATTGAATTGTATATTTGATGATCTTTTAAGGACTAAATTGTTAATTTACACTAAAGTGATACTTTGTCAAACAATTTATTATGTTTAACAAATAATTAAATTAAAATAAATAAATTTTTGAAACCCACTAATCGTGGGTCATGATGAGTGATGATATCCATTAAAATTTAAATTATAGTGTATAAGATAAACGATTACATTACAAAAATAAATATATAATAAAATCAACCCTCAATCTTCTCATAATCTCACAAAATTTGCACCCCATATGTAACTGTAAATTCCAATTTCAACTTTCAAAATCTTTTTTGCGAAAAAAAAAAAACTTTCAAAATCTTTTACTTCATCCAATCTTCAATTTGAGCGTTTCAAGTTTTCAATCTCCTCTTCAACCTACACTTTTCCATTTCAAGAATAACTTTCCTACTATAATAAAGATTTCAGAATCCTTTGTGAAAGGAAACAATATCATGAGAAGATTGTATTTGTTAAAAAAGAGAAGCACACGAAATTTCAATAGGCTTTTCTCCGATTAAGAAGATGAAGATCTTTTCTTGTACTTCTTCCCCTCTACAATTTTAGACTCCTTCCTTATTGTCAATCAAATCATATCAAATGAAAAGGTTTTTTTGTTGTGATTCAAGGTAACTTTTATCTTTTGTAATTCATGTCTCACCTTTCAAATTTCTTCATGACAATTGAAATCACTAATCATTCTTTTTTTTTTTTTTGGGTACAGAAGATTCCTAATCATTCTTTAGTTTGGAGGACAATGGTTATCTGATAACCATGATGAAATTCAATTCAATAATTTTAGTTCGATTATTAATTATTATCATGTATTTTAAGTTTTTGAAGCGTGCATCAGGATGGGGCTCTGTGATTATTATTAACTGCTATGTGGAACTTACTTTTCAGATTTTTTTCATTGATCATATTCACATTTCCAGAACGTGGATTGGTGTCTAAAACTGTGCCTAGTAAATGAGACTCACCCAAACATAATTATTCATAAGAAACCTTGGGATTTTCTTGTAATCTGTCTCGTCAACTGGACTTGAGGAAGATCTTGAAGACGCTACAGGGAAGAGAGTTGTAGATAGTGTGGAAGCAACAGATTTTCTTCAAACGTTTGTCAAAATTGATCATTTCATCACATCAACAAACTCTTTGATCGCATCCTCCCATAACGGCCTTTCCTTTCTCTCACCGGCAGCAATGGGATAGGTCGCACAGGAGGCGACAGCGGTCAGCCCGGCGGGATTTGGAATTATGGGTTTGTTCCTAAGTGATTGATCTTATTCTTCAATCATTTGTTTCTTCTTTAAATATAAATTCAAACTTCGAAAGTTAAGTATCAAAATTGGTCAACCACAAGATATGTACATGCACATTTCAAGATGTTCAAAAACTTTTAACACAAACACATGGAAGGAAGATATTGGAAAAATGACTCACCAATAAGAAATCATATGCATTTCTTAATTGAAGTAAGGCCTTCGCGAATCACATCGATCGCATGTGAAAGGAATGGTTTGTTGGAGATTGTGCCCAAGGGCCAATCATTTTATGTGAAATGTTATGAACATTTGGATTAATTTATAGAGATAAATTATTCAGTTATCATAATTAGCATGTTTACTATGATAGCGTCCGTGATTAATTATGAGATAATTAATCTAAATTTGTCCCAGGTCAATTGTTTTCGTGGGAACGAAAATGAACTAAGACCAGCATGACCTCGGTGCATAGAGATGCATGCACTAGATGCTGGGACGAGAGTCATGGTGCAATTACGTAAGGGGTTACGAGTTGCTGGACTGACCCGGAGAGTCCTGCATGGGTTTAGTCATCAGCTTGCCTCTCCTGTACGCCTGTCACGACGCCTTAGACCTGAGGTCATCATTATTCCGGCGTTGCACTTGTCAGACTTTGGCTTAGTCTAACGCTGCCCGTAACAGGGTAGCCATAAGGGCTAAGTAAGGGTTTGGTTGATTGCCGCGCTGAGGAATGTGGATTGACCAAGATGGGATTTTGTTCCTCATTAGATGGGAGATATCTAACTGGCGTTCTCGATGAGTCTGTCCAAGGAAAAGAGTGGTCACTCAGGAAATTGGGACTTACTCAGGAAATCGAGAAAGTTGTGGTTTGGATTATGGATGACTTTCCTGTGCCTAATCCATGACCAAGATATCGTAGGACAATAGGGTCTATGACAAGGTGGTACTAAGGTTAAGTCGATTTTGGTAAAAACGATAACTCACGTGTTTTGGGTAGTCGTGATGGCTTGCTAGAGTCCGCTCACGACTTGTAGGTCATAGAGATGGCTTACTGCCAACTTCACGTGAGGCCTGCTGGGTCACACATGAGCAGGATCAGGACACCGTTTAAAGGGACACGAATTAGGGTTAATTCGTGGGTCACTCCGGTGGCACAATTTAAGACATAACAAAATGTTTGGGACATTAAGTCTAGTCTTAAATAATCTACAGTTGTGAAATATTTAAATTTGTGGGACAAGTTTAAATATAATAATTGTTAAATGATTAATAGGGATTAATTATTTACAATTAAAATATTAGGGAAAAATAAATCAGATAAGGTTCCTAAAAGTTAGGAGATTATTGATTTATAAAATTCCTAATATTGGTTTGAGGGTGGCGCCTCATTTTGTGTATTTAGATTGATAAAATTGTTTTATTAATTTAAATAATGAATTTGAATTCAAAAGATTTGATGGAGATATCAAAAGATTTGAATCAAATAGATTTGGTGAGATCTCAACTCAGGATCTTTGGAGAATCATGAATTCCTAATTGTTAGGAATGTTTTTGATTTATAAAATTCCAAGATAAAAGAGGAGGAGATAGGCGCATTGCTCTGTGGGTCCCATGGGAAGATTTAATCTTCCATTTGATTCTCAGAGATTGCATTTTGAATTTAAATTGAAATATTAAGGTAATATTTTAATTAGAAATTCAAGTCCTAAAATTATAATATTATCAGAATATCATGATTTTAGGAATATTAAAATCACCAAAAATTGTATTTATTTATAGGGAGCAAGTCGACTTGCCTCCCAGGTCTAACCCTAGCTCACATTGTGATTTTGTCTTCCTTCTTGTAGAGAGAGAGAAAAATCGACTTTAGTCTTAGAGAGAGGAAAATCGACTTTTGCCTAAGTGTTAGGAAAATTCGAACTCCACCATTAAAACTAGGGCTATTGTGAGAGAAGGAAAAACAAGGAGTTCTTGTGGGGGTTTCCTTCTGTGCGCCACTTTTGCTATTGGATTCAAGAAGGAGTTCTTGAATTCAAACACTGTAGAACGAGTCCCAGGTTCTTTTGGAGAAAAGAACGGAAGGCTAGCACCTTGTGCCCGAGAAACTGTTCGTGTGGATCACCGGCGGAGGGAGGACACTGCGAGTGGACTTCTAGGACACGCCTTGTACAACCAACCGATTGAAACTCATGAGGTATACCACTATCTAAAAGTTTTAAATTTTGCTAGCGGATCCGTTCAGGAATTCTAGGACTAGGCGCTTTAAATTTTTATTTTATTTTCTGCTTCCGCTGCGTTTGGCGCCTAGGATTCGCAACATGGTTTTCACATTTTCAATGAAAACTGATAGAGCAGAAATTGTATTGTGAAAGTTTAACTCATTTATGTTTATTTGTAACTAAATGGTGTAACTCTTCACCATAAGATGCATCTATTTGTTATACATTAAATATTGCAACTATTTAATGTATGTGTAATTAACTATTCATCATAGTCCATAGATGTACCTGTTTGTGATACATTTATAAATTATAATTGCAACCATTTCATTAAAGGGTGTGAATAAACATATGATAAGGGTATTCTTAGAAATTAACAAAAATAATCAGTAACTCACTCTTAAAATCTTGTTCTCAATGTACAGTGTACTTGTTTTGAAGATTCCAAGAAAACAATGCAAACAAACCAAAGTAATAAATCCAAAGTGTTTCTTATTTGTAAAAAGCATTTCAATTATTCTCAATAAAAACCTAATAGAGGAGCAATTGGAGAAAGAATATTGATATTAGGCATAATAGTTGTGGTTTCCTCGGTGGTTAAGTCATCACCAAAGGAGATGACTCTTCATGATTCAGCACTTTGGAACCAAGGGAGATGACTCTTCATTTGTTTGGTTAGATAGTGCAATTTGTTTTATTGACAAAGGGTATTTTAGGAAAACAAAGTTGACACCAACCCATACTTTTAAGTAGTAAAGATATATAGTAATGGATGAAGAACTTGAGGATACTAATGAATTTCAAAATAATAATTAATAAATAACTCAAAATATACAAAACTTGGATTCTAATACGAAATTCATCCCTTACTTTTGGGATCAATTTCAGTATTTGGATTAAAAAAGTTTCAAAAGTTACTCAAGTTTTTTTTGGTGAACTAAAGTTACTCGAATTTTCTTGTAACTTCTTCCACTAAAAAATTATTATAAAATAAAAACTTATGATCTTTTAAAAGAGAAAATTTATTATTTTGTCTTTCTGTTTTCATTGAATCTACGATTTAGTCCCTGAAAATGGAAATAAATGACTCAATCCTTGATTTTTTTATTTTTACAATCGTTAACTACTTAGCCTCTCAAGCATTATCTGCTAGCTAACATGATGACATGGATGTTAATTGCTGGCGTGACTCTTTTCAATGCGGCAATAAAGTCTTGATTAACTGAAAAACCAAACCTAAGCTAAAGTACTACCATTGGTGAGATTGAGATTGAGACTCATTTGTGAAAATTTTTCTCACATTTGCAACTCATATTTGGAGGAAGAAGAGAAGTCAAAAGATGAATCTTAGTTGTGTTAATGTTCTTCAACCCTAGCTGCTGCGACGACTGCAACAGATTAGGGGAAGTGACAGAGACTTAGACAAAGACTCATTGCAATCATTCTTCCTACTTTTTGTACATTTGACATTAATATGTGACATTGCGTGGTAACACATGTGCATTTAACAGTCACATCACTAATTTAAGTAACGAAAAAAAGGTTCATGGGCTAAATAGATGATGTTTGTAATTATTTAGAGACTAAATAGTATATTTTCATCATTCAAGGACTAAATTGTTGGAAGTGTAAAAATTGAGGTACCAAATAGCAATCTTTCTTTGTTTTAAAATAATATGAAAATAGTGAGAAATTTTTTTTTTTTAAAAAAATCTAGGTTGTGTTTGGTTTCATTGTTCTCTATTTTGATTTTTTTCATTGGAAATAGAAAATACAAGTAAAAATATGTTCGACATAGTGTTTTAAAAAATCTTCATTTAAAATCTATATCTATATCTATATATCTATATCTATATCTATATAGTTTAACAAAACAATGTTTTGTTCTGATGATGTGTCACTTTGTTATGGAGAGTAGCTTTCTTTCTGTTATTCCCACTCTTAACCAAGATTCGACACATGCCACTCTATTTTATTTTCTGATTTTCTTCGTTTTGCAAAACAAAATTGGCGGCAACATCCTCCTCTAACACCTTAATTTTTTTCGATTGAAATTTGAACTTGGACACGTGTCCGCTCCAGAAGCCATCATCAAACTTAGACTTTCCTCCTTTAAATTGTGTCACGTGTCACCTCCTCGCGCCATCATCAAATCTAATCATACGTGTCAACTTCTCAATTCATCTTCCTCCTTACTTTGCATTCCTGACCAGACCCATACTCTAAAAAACCAAAAGCTTCCTCCTCGACATTTGCTCTCCGTTTTTCCTCTCATCCTTATTCTTCATCGTCGCGATTTCTACGGCATTTCCACTGATTTTCGATTCCGAAATCACCCAGCATTCTCATTACTGACATTGTTCTTGGGTCTGTTGTTTGGTAAGCTTCTCATAACTTCTCTGAAGAACTAAAATGAGCTCGATTTCGCCATTTTATTTGCCTCCTTCTGTTTACATTCTCACCATTGCTTGATGTTCATTTTAAGTTGCGTTGTTTTGCACTTTAGAATTCTGCTTTCCTAATTATTTGGTTCGTTCTTCAGACACTCTGCTCCAAATTACTGTTCAAGTGAACCCTAGGTATGGTATCTTTTGTTTTCTTCTTTTTTCAAACTTAATTCTGAATATTTGTTTGTTGAAAGATATTTTCTTGACTACAATCATAAAGTTCAAAGATTTTGTGAAGCTATATTTGTGATAACATCTTAAGAGGTTAATAGCTTCAATGTTCTGACTTATACTGTAAAGTTTAGTAGCTTAGTAATTTTTTTCTTGATGTTCATTTTATGTTGCGTTGTTTTGTACTTTGCAATGCTGCTTTCCTAACTATTTGGTTCATTCTTCAGTCACTCTGCTCAAACTTACTATTCAATTGAACCCTAGGTATGGTCTCTTTTGTTTTCGTTTCCTTTATAAACTCAGTTCTGAATTTATGTTAGTTGAAAGCAATTTTCTTGATTGCAAAATTAAAATTTAGGGCTTTTGTGAAGCTATATTTGGCTTAACATCTTAAGAGGTTAATAGCTTCGATGTACTCACTTATACTGTAATAGTTTAGCTCAGACTCAATTAGTGCTTTTGTGAAGCTATATTTGGCTTTATTTGTATATATCTATTTACCACCAGTCTTTGCAGCCAAGTTTAACTCAGACTCAATCAGTAGACAAACACCATGTGGCTGAAAGTGTAAGTAGACCAAAAAATTAGTTCTCCCCTGTAATTATCGTGGGCATAATAACCTAAATCCATTTTAATATTAACCTTGCTCTAATAAGCTAAAACATTTTCCATATTAACATTGCAATAAGATACTAGATCATTTTGTATTGAGAGGAACCAGGAGATATCATCATCAAATGCAACTGATTCACCTCCTGCAAAACTGAAAGCTGTCATGGATGATTTTGATGACACTGGCTTAGAAGACATGCTCACCCCTCAATTATCAATTTTCAGGCCGAAAAAACATATAAAGATTGAGAAAACTGACTAAGGGGCTGCCACTACTTTCTTTACTTACCATCTAACTACTCTTTTGTATAGGTAGAAGCAAATGGCAAGTTATTTTGAGTAATACTGCTTTGGGAGATTATAATTTAACTTACGATATTATTTTGGACTATTTTGGACTGTAATGATCTTAAACTTTCTCATACTTCAGCAGTTACTAACTTCTGCAGGACTGTTGGAACCAAAAGATGACAAATACTTCTACAGTTTCTTTTGGACTGTAATGATATTAAGGACTGTAATGATACATACAGTTGTATTAAATTATGTATGATTTCCTGCATGGTCAATTATTGCAATGGCTATTAGCATTTTATATGCCCCTGAATATGTGATAAAGTGAGACTTTATTAGGCAACAAGAGGCAAAATGCATAGACAAAAAGAATGTGTAGTTGGATTGTATTAGGCAAGAAAAAAAAAAAAGAACTTGTGCAATGTGCACGGGTCTCATACTAGTTATTATAAAATTATTGATTCAATTAATTTAATTGACCCATAACCTATATCTTAATTATAATTAAAATAATAATAATAAAAAAGATCTAAGTCAAGATGCAATCCGATCCAACTAAGATAACCGAACCGAATTTGTGCCCGGTTCTCCGGGTTCTTGCCCGGACTGGTCTGGTCGGATTTTCATACTATGGTGGGAGGAGACCACATTATGCAATTTATTATCTTTTGGAAATGTATAAACAACAACGTTGATATTTAAAAAAACAAAAATTACAAAAGTAAAAGCAAGAAGAAACTGAATGCATTTGTACATTGATGGATGCTGGATGTGTTGGAGATTGTGCCCTAGGGCCAATCATTTTATGTGAAATGTTATGAACATTTGATTAATTTATGGAGATAAATTAATGGTTATTATGTTATTAGCATGTTTACTATGATAGCGTCCATGATTAATTATGAGATAATTAATCTAAATCTGTCCCTGGTCGATTGTTTTCCTGGGAACGAAAATGAACTAAGACCAGCATGACCTCGATGCATAGAGATGCATGCACTAGATGTTGGGACGAGAGTCATGGTGCAATTACGTAAGGGGTTACGAGTTGCTGGACTGACCCGGAGAGTCCTGCATGGGTTTAGTCATCAGCTTGCCTCTCCTGTACGCCTGTAGCGATGCCTTAGACCTGAGGTCATCATTATTCCGGCGTTGCAGTTGTCAAACTTTGGCTTAGTCTAACGTTGCCTGTGACAGGGTAGCCATAAGGGCTAAGTACGGGTTTGATTGATTGCCGTGCTGAGGAATGTGGATTGGCCAAGATGGGATTTTGTCCCTCATTAGATGAGAGATATCTAACTGGCGCCCTCGATGAGTCTGTCCAGGAAAAAGAGTGGCCACTCAGGAAATGGGACTTACTCAGGGAATCGAGAAAGTTGTGGTTTGGATTATGGATGACTTTCCTGTGCCTAATCCATGACCAAGATATCGTAGGACAATAGGGTCTCTGACAAGGAGGTACTGAGGTTAAGTCGTTTTGGTAAAAACGATAACTCACGTGTTTTGGGTAGTTGTGATGGCTTGCTAGAGTCCGCTCACGACTTGTAGGTCATGGTGATGACCTGCTGCCAACTTCACGTGGGGCCTGCTGGGTCACACACGAGCAGGAACAGAACATCGTTTTAAAAGGGACACGAATTAGGGTTAATTTGTGGGTCACTCCGGTGGCACGATTTAAGACACAGCGGAATGTCTGGGACATTAAGTCTTGTCTTAATTAATCTACAGTTGTGAAATATTTAAATTTGTGGGACAAGTTTAAATATAATAATTGCTAAATGATTAATGGGGATTAATTATTTACAATTAAAATATTAGGGAAAAATAATTCAGATAATATTCCTAAAAGTTAGGAAATTATTGAATTATAAAATTCCCCAATAATAATATGAGGGCGGCGCCTCTTTTGGATTATTTGGATAAATAAAATTGTTTCATTAATTCAAATAGTAAGTTTGAATTCAAAAGATTTGATTCAAATAGATTTGGTGAGATCTCCTCTCAGTATCTTTGGTGAATCATGAATTAAGGAAGTTT
The DNA here is from genome assembly GCA_003254925.1 of Chamaecrista fasciculata. NCBI lineage: Eukaryota > Viridiplantae > Streptophyta > Magnoliopsida > Fabales > Fabaceae > Chamaecrista > Chamaecrista fasciculata. The sequence goes on from QANZ01048418.1 coordinate 17,902, forward strand.
TTGATTTATAAAATTCCAAGGGAAAATGAAGGAGATAGGCGCATGGCTTGGTGGGTCCCAAGGAGAGATTTGATCTCTCATTTGATTCTCCAAGATTGCAGTTTGAATTTAAATTAAAATATTAAGGTAATATTTTAATTGTAAATTCAAGTCCTAAAATAATTATATTATCAGAATATCTTGATTTTAGGAATAATTAAGTCACCAAATATTTTGTCTATAAATAAGGGGGCAAGTCGACTTGCCCCACACACAAGCATTCTAACCCTAGCTTTGATTTTCTTCCTCCTTAAAGAGAGAGAGAAAATCGCACCTTTGCACCCATAGAGAGAGAAAGTCGACTTTTGCTAAGAGTTAGTAAAATTGACTTGGCTCCATAACTAGGGTTTGAGAGAAGAAAAGGCAAGAAGGAGTTCTTGTGGGGGGTTTCTTCTATTCGCCACTTTTGCTGAATTGGATTCAAGAAGGAGTTCCTGAATTCAAGTGCTTTAGATTGGTCCCTGGTTCTTTTGGAGAAAAGAACTGAAGGCTGTCACCTTGGTGTCCGAGAAACTGTTCGTGTGGATCACCGGCAGAGGGAGAACGCTGAGAGTGGACTCCTTGCACATGCCTTGTACAACCATCCGATTGAAACTCGTGAGGTATACCACTATCTAAAAGTTTTAAATTCTGCTAGTGGATCCGTTCGGGAATTCTAGGACCTAGGCGCTTTTATTTTTTTTAATTTTATTTTGCTTCCGCTGCGTTAGGCGCTTAGGATTCCCAACAGGATGGACCAAAAATGAAACGTTCAACGAGTTAAGGGAGTTTGTAATTCGCAAGTAAGGCTGGAAAATGTGGTTATAAGTTATAACAAGAATCTGATGACGCATAAGATGCAAAATGTATATGGGCAGGAACTGCATAATAGGAGGCATGAAGACTGATGAGTTTAATATTTTATTAAGCACTAACAAGAATAGTTGGATTGGGAAATGGGAACTAATGAAATAGGTGGATAAAGATGATAGAGTAGAGAAGAACCCGACACAAAAAAGAACGAAGTAAAATAAATAAATATATATATATATATATATATATACACTTGAATTTGGTGTTAGTGGTTCCTCCGGGATCAACATTTCCTTCTTTAGACTAACATTTGTCTGGTTCCCTTACTTCCATAAAAAAAAAATTCAGCTTCACATTATTTCAGTGATATATATTATATGAGGGTGAAGCAAGTGTCGACTATCAAGTTATCAAACCCCACTTTCACCATCACATAGGCGCAAAAACTTCTCTGTAAGACTGTAACTAAACCCTCAGCAATATCCCAATTCCCAACCACCAATATTCCACACAACATTCCCATCATCTTATCCTTTCTAGCTTTATAATCAGTGTATATATGTATATATATAAAAGTCTAAATGGTCAGTCCTTGCGGTGTGTGTTTGTAAGTTTGTATATATATAAAAAACATGGAAAACTAATTGAACATGAAGGAGAAAGGAATGTACTATTTTCTATAGGTTTGAAACTCACAATCACATAAGCATATACTTTTACAGAAAAATACACAAAATCCTAAGGAGGTATTCTCATAGCCTTGAGTTCTCCATTATTTTTGTTCTTCTATTATATTATTTATTCTAATATATATGAAACTTAGAAGGTTTTATTGAGAATTCTTTCAAAATCCCACATGCAAGTGGAGATCATGGAGTTGAGAAATCATAGCCACCAAAATTGAAGTTTGCATGCAAATTGGGAAGACATCATCATAAGCGATTAATGTAGAATGAAGATATGAGATGTAGCCACCAATGTTGAAAATGGTGTTTGATGGATTGTCCACAAATTTGGAAAGTTGGAACAAATTGGTGGAAGGAGGAAGCAACTTGACAACTTGGTTGCAAGTTGAAGATGGAAGAGGAGGTAAGTTGGTTTCCTATATATAGAGGGCAAATTCATTTCATTTTGTGTGGTGAGTTTTGAGAGTTTCATCACCATGTGAGAGAGTGGTGGAATTGTGGAGAGAGCACAATTGCATGAGGAGAAGAAAAAAATGTAGTTGTGTAAGAGAGAGGGATGGTAAAGTCCCATAAAAGGGGAGGGGGCTTCCATATCCTAGTTAGTTAAAAACAAAACAAATGTTTTTACTAATTCCACTCATAATATGCTTTTTTTTTTAATCTTTTAATGCTATTTATTTTACAAAAAAAAAACTAAAAAAAAACAAATCTTTTAATGCTATTTCAATAATAAAATGAAATTTTTAACTCTGAAACAAATTTTTTTTTCAAGCATTAAAAGTTTGAAATAAAATTAAGAGTTAGAAATGGAAATAGAAAATTTTGCTTCCTGTCCAATTGACTTTTGACATGAGATTAACTTGGTTTTTGCTTTTAGAAATTGACACTCTGCTGGCTAAAATTAAGCTGTTGTCCCATGGCTTGGGTGATCTTATGAAATTGCTTAAGTGCTTGAGAATTTCTTGAGATAGTAGTGTCTCACTAGTTTATGACTTGAATTTGGCTTGGTTTTAAGTGTCTCAGGACTAGTCACTAGTTTATGGCTATGAAGTATGGACACTTCATTTGGAGGACCTGTCGCCATGTCAGATACGTGTTCGTGTCCGACACTCGTATGACACCCATACGTACGACACATATTTATAAGTTTCATAATATAAAATCAAATTTTTGCGATTTTAACATAACAAACAATAAAAAATAATGACACATATAACATATAATATGAATAGATATTATAATTTTTAAAGTTTTTATCAAAATTTATGGTTTTTTAATTATTTTTATATATAAATATATGACGTGTCGTGTCATGTAATTTTAAGAACTTAATGTGTCAGTGTGTCCATGTTCGTGTCATTGTCCATGCTTCACAGGTTTATGGCTTAATTTTTGGGTTAAAAGCTATCTAATTTTCCTGTTAGTGTCTTCACTGGTGACTGGTTTATATTATGATTTAATCTTAATTTTGTGCTTGAAACTTTAGGTATGAACATGTGAGATCCTAGAATTTTTAGAGTGGAGTTTTAGAGAGATTAGAGTTATATTAGAGAAACATAGTGTTTTAGATAGAGTTTTTGGATAATATTAAGATCTTTTAGTTTAGAATTTTTAAAAACTAGTATAAGACCCGTGCATTCGCACAGGTTTTTTCCTGACAATTTATATAATTGGGAGCGGCCTAATACAATGCATAGGGATATACAATTCTGTTGCATTAACTAATGAGAACCTGACCTCAATCTTGGACATGTATATGTACTCAAATATTAACATTTCTGTATGATCCAAACATCTATATGTATACCATATTTTTTGGTCAACTGAGAATTTGGATCTTTTAACATCTATGTAGGATCCAAACATCTATATATATACCAAACATCTATACCATATTAACATCTATGTAGGATCCAAACATCCATATTTTTTGGTCAACTGAGAATTTGGATCTTATAACATATGATATTTAAAACAATTAATGCAGTTTATGAAAAGATTAGAAAAAAAGTAAAAAGAAAAAATATGAATTTCATACACTTGATTAATTTTGGAGCACTAATATAAAAAAAAATGATTAATTTTGGAGCCCAATCTTTATCTACATCTTCACAAAGTATCACACTTTAGAGAATTCAAATATGTATATAGAGTTGCAAAATATGGGTATTCAATGCTTGACGATTCTCCATAATACTCACAACCACATTGTTCAATTCTCCTGCAAAAATCGGTGCAACTGTGTTGGAGATTATAGAGCGAACGCAGCGGAAAAAGTGCAAAATTAAAATTTTCGCAAAAACCTAATAATCTCCACCCAGGATCCACCATTGGTGTTTATACCAGCGAGAAAAGAAGTTTACCTAAATCAAACGGTTGCTTTGAAATTTGCAATTCCGAGAAGTCCACAGGTTCGTGTCCTTCCTTTGCCGGTGATCCACATGAACAGTTTGTCAGATACCCAGGTGCTAGCCTTCAACCTCTTCTCCAAGAGATTCCGGGAACCGATCTACAATCTTGAGTTCTCAAGAACACTTCTTGAAAACTCCAAGATTTGGTGGCACAAAACCAAGAATCAAATTCTTGGACACACAACTCTAGGGTTGTGCGACTTTCTCTCTCTATTTCACACAACTCGCCTAAACCCTTAAGTTTTTAGGGTTTTCACAAAACTCTCTTTCACCCACTTGGAATAGGCGAATTTCTCTCTCTCTCTCTTGGGCTAGGCGACTTGCTCTCTTTAAATAGGGAGAATCACATTCCTAACTCATGAAAATAGGGAATTACTAATTTTGATTATAAGATTACACTAATATTATAATTCAAAATCAAAAGGCAATTTAAATTTAAATTTCAAGATCAAATCTTGAAAACTAAATCTTGAATGCCCAATTCCCATTGGTTGGAATGAGTCAGGAGGATTTGAATTCTTAATTAAAATATTACACTAATATCTTAATTTAAATTCAAAATGCAATCTTGAAATTCAAAATGCAAGATCAAATCTTGCACTCCACTCTCCAAGAATGCGCCACCTCCTATTATCCTTTTATAGGAATTTAATAAATAAGATAACAACCCTAACTCTTAGGAAGTTATCATAATCTTATTAATATCCTTAACAAATTGAATTAAAATATTACCCTAATATCTTAATTCAAATTTGAATCTTGAATTCAAAATCAAATCTTGAATTCAAATTAACAAAATCACATTTTATTAATTAGATCCAAGTGAGGCGCCACCCTCATTATCTTATCCTTCAATATCAGAGAATTTAATAAATCAATAATCCCCTAACTTTTAGGAGACTTAGCCAATTCATTATTCCCTAATATTTTAAATAAGAATCCAATTGTAAATAGATTAATCAAATTAACTATTTAACAATTAATATATTTAAACTTGTCTAACAAATCTAAATATTACAAATGTAGATTTTATTCAAGACAAGACTTAATGTCCTATGACATTCAACTATGTCTTAAATTGTGTCACTAAAGTGACTCACGAATTAAACCCTAATTCATGTCCCATTACAGTATCTTGATCCTGCTCATGTGTGACCCAGCAGGCCTCACGTGAAGTTCGCAGCAAGCCATCTCTGTGACTCACAAGTCGAGAGCGGACTCTAGCAAGCCATCACGACTACCCAAAACATGTGAGTTATCGCTTTAACATCAACGACTTAACCTTAGTACCACCTTGTCATTATCCCTTTTGTCACACGCTATTTTGGTCATGGGAAAGTCATCCTTAATCCAAACCATAACTTTCTCGATTCCTTGAGTTAGTCCCATTTCCCTGTGTGGCCACACATTCCTTGGACAGACTGATCGAGGGGCCCAGTTAAATATCTCTCAACTTAATGAGGGACAAAATTCCTTCTTGGTCAACCACATTCCTCAGCACGACAAACAACTAATCCCGTACCTAGCCTGTATGGCTACCCTGTTACGGGCAACGTTGGACTAGGCCAAAGTTCAGCATCTACAACGCCGGAATAGTCAAGGCCTCAGGTCTAAGGGCATCGTGACAGGTGTACAGGAGAGGCTAGCTCATGACTAAACCCATGCAGGACTCTCCGGGTCGGTCTAGCAACTTGTAACCCTTTACATAATTGCACCATGACTCTCGAAAAGCATTTCATGCGTGTATCTCTATACACCGAAGTCGTGCTGGTCTTAGTTCATTCATGTTCCCACGTGGATAATGACTAGGGACAGTTTAGAATAATTATCTCATAATTAATCACGGATTGTCATCACAGTAAACATGCTAATAATATGATAACGACACAATTCATCATCCATAAATCAGTCAAACAATATGTTCATACACATAAAATAATTGGCCCTAGGGCACAATCTCCATCAAACTATTCTAGGCCTTCATACGAAATAAATGGTTCATGACCTTGTTCATTCAACAGAACAAATTTCGATTATTTGACTGATGATAGACCCCCTATTGCCCATACATACAAAAGAAGAGGAAAGAAAGGGCCCAAAGTGACTATTGGGCCTGGGAATGGGAAGCAAGCAACCGTACAACAAGAAGAGAATGCAGAGAAAGGACATGCCAGTGCTGCTGACTGGCATAACAATTTTTGATGGTAGTGGGAGTGTGTGTAGGTTGTACCTAGGAGTATATCAGAGGTTTGTGGGTGTGTGTTAGGAGGGAATTGGTTAGGTTATTGTAGAGAGAGTGCTGGCCTCTCGAATGCCCAGTCTTTATGTTTTCATGCTTGTTTATGCTATTGTGTGTATGGTGTTTCTGATTCTCAGGGACCAATTTATCTATTACTGAAATATATAGCAGGAGGCTCTATCATTTTGATATCAGAACGGTCTGATTTATGGGAATCGTCAGGAACAAAATGGATGGACGCGTAGAAGAGTTGGAGAAGGGTTTCACAGCCATGAATGACACTATGGCAACTTTGAAGGGGATAGTTGATACTTTGCAGGATGATTTCAAAGTAGTGAAAGAGTAGATACTAGAGATGAAGGAAGGAGCTAATAATAGAGGTGACAAGACGGTACCTATAGCCGATGCTACTCCCTCTATTCAGGAAAGTGCTCCCAATGATCCACAACCATTGACAGAAACAGAGAACGCTCCGGAGAAAGATCCCACCCGGTATAGGAAACTAGAAATTCCTATTTTCTCAGGTGAAAACCCCGACGGCTGGTTTTTCAAATTACAATGTTATTTTTCAGTGAATGACGTGCCGGAGAATGAGAAGTTGGAAGCCATAGCTGTATGTTTGGAAGCACATGCTCTTATTGGGAAATTATAGAGCGAGCGCAGCGGAAGAAAACGTAAAATTAAAAATTTCGCCAAGCCTATAATTTCCTTCCAGGATCCAATATCTATGTTTATACTAGTAAGGGAAGATGTATACCTAAATTTCAATCGGTGGCTTTGAAACTTGAGAGTCCGAGAAGTACACAGCAACGCGTGTCCTTCCTCTGCCGGTGATCCACACGAACAGTTTGGCAGACACCTAGGTGCTAGCCTCCAATCTCTTCTTCCCAAGAGATCACGGGAACCAAATCTACGAATCTTGAATCTTCAAGAACGGTTCTTGAAGACTCAAGAAGGTGGCGCACAAGCAAACCTCACACACAACTCAAAACCCTAATCCTATTAGGGTTAGGTCGACTTTCTCTCTCTCTAGGGAGAAGTCAATTTTAGTCTAACTAAAAATGGGGTTAGTCGACTTGTGTGGGGTGTGTTTGTATTTATAGAGTCTCATTAGGGAATCACATTCCCTAACTCATCAAATTAAGGAAATTATTTTAATCAAGAAATAGGGGTTCCTAAAATCTTGAATTATGATATTACACTAATATTATAATTCAAAACTAAAAGGAAATTTAAATTTAAATTTCAAGATTAAATCTTGAAACTAAATCTTCAATGCCCAATCCCCATTGGTCAAGAGGATTTGAATTCCTAATTAAAATATTACATTAATATCTTAATTAGAAATTCAAAATGCAATCTTGAAAACCAAAATGCAAGATCAAATCTTGCCCCTTGAATTAAAATATTACCCTAAAATCTTTAATTCAAACTTGAATCTTGAATTCAAATTCCCTAACAATATTAAATTAAAATATTACCCTAATATCTTTAATTCAAACTTGAATCTTGAAATCAAAATCAAATCTTGAATTTAAATTCAAATCTTGATTTAAATTAACAAAACAATTTTATTAATTAAATCAAGAAGAGGCGCCACCCTCTATCTTTCTTGTTATCCAATATTAAAGAATTTAATAAATGAATAATCCCCTAACTTTTAGGAGGCTTATCCAATTCATTATTCCCTAATATTTTAAACAGGAATTTAATTATAAATAGATTAATCAAATTAACTATTTAACAATTAATATATTTAAACTTGTCTAAGAAATTTAAATATCATAAACGTAGATATTATTTAAGACAAGACTTCATGTCCTAAGAAATGCAACTATGTCTTAAATTGTGTCACTAAAGTGACTCACGAATTAACCCTAATTCGTGTCCCAAAATGGTATCTTGATCCTGCTCGTGTGTGACCCAGCAAGCCTCACGTGAAGTTGGCAGCAAGCCATCTCTATGACTCACAAGTCGAGAGCGTACTCTAGCAAGCCAACACGACTACCGAAAACACGTGAGTTATCAATTTAACGCCAAACGACATAACCTTAGTATTACCTTGTCTTAATCCCGATTGTCACACGATATTTTGGTCATGGATAAGGCACGGGAAAGTCATTCCTTGAGTTAGTCCCATTTCCCTGTGTGGCCACACATTCCTTGGACAGACTCATCGAGGGTGCCAGTTAAATATCTCCCAACTTAATGAGGGACAAAATTCCTTCTTGGTCAACCACATTCCTCAGCACGGTAAACAACCAAACCCGTACCTAGCCTGTATGGCTACCCTATTACGGGCAACGTTGGACTAGGCCAAAGTTCGACATCTACAATGCCGGAATAGTCAAAACCTCAGGTCTAAGGGCATCGTGACAGGTGTACACGAGAGGCTAGCTCATCACTAAAACCCATGCAAGACTCTCTGGGTCGGTCCAGCAACTTGTAACCCCTTACATAATTGCACCATGACTCTCGTAAAGCATCGTATGCATGTATCTCCATACACCGAAGTCATGCTGGTCTTAGTTCATTCACATTCCCACATGAATAATCGACCAGGAATAGTTTTAGAATAATTATCTCATAATTAATCAGGGATTGTTATCACAATAAACATGCTAATAATATGATAACGACATAATTTATCATCCATAAATTAATCAAACATATGTTCATACATATAAAATGATTGGCCCTAGGGCACAATCTCCATCAAACTCCCACTTGCACTAGGTACAATCATTAATCAAACTATTCCTACACTAGGTACACTGATCAATGTGTCTAATCCCCATCGACGTTACATGGCGTTCACGTACGACCCGTGCTAGAGGTTTCATAAGAGGATCGGCAACATTATTCTCGCCTGCTACTTTACATATCTTCACATCACCTCTGTTAACCATCTCTCTGACAAGGTGATAACGTCTAATTATATGTTTGGTCCTTTGGTGGGACCGGGGCTCCTTGGCTTGTGCAATAGCACCACTATTGTCACAATACAAGGTTATAGGATCAGCGATGGTCGGAACCACATCAAGCTCAGCAATGAACTTCCTAATCCATACAGCCTCCTTCGCCGCATCTGATGTTGCTATATACTCAGCCTCTGTTGTAGAATCAGCAATCGTGCTCTGCTTGGAACTCTTCCAACTCACGCTGCCACCGTTCAGGAGAAACACGTATCCAGACTGCGATTTAAAATCATCTTGGTCGGTTTGGAAACTGGCGTCTGTGTAACCCATTACACATAGCTCTTCATCAGTTCCACCGTAAACCAAGAATTCATCCTTAGTTCTTCTCAAGTACTTAAGGATGTTTTTGACAGCGGTCCAATGATCCTCACCAGGGTCTTGTTGGAACTGGCTCGTCATACTCAAGGCAAACGACACATCGGGTCGAGTACACAACATGGCATACATGATGGATCCTATTGCCGAAGCATAAGGCATACCACTCATGCACCTTCGCTTATCAAGTGTCTTGGGACACTGATTCTTGCTCAGGACTAAACCATGATTCATCGGTATGAATCCCTTCTTGGAATTTTGCATACTGAACCGTTTCAGTACTTTATCCAAGTATGTACTCTGACTTAATCCAAGAAGCCTTCGAGATCTATCTCTATAGATCTTGATGCCTAGAATATAGGCAGCATCTCCTAAGTCCTTCATTGAGAATGATTTTCCCAACCAAGATTTCACAATCTCCAAGGTAGGGACATCATTTCCAATGAGCAATATGTCATCGACATAAAGCACCAAGAAAACAATCGTGCTCCCACTAACCTTCTTGTAAACACAAGGCTCATCAGGATTTTAAAAGAAGCCAAACTCTTTGACTACCTAATCAAAACAATGATTCCAACTCCGTGATGCTTGCTTCAATCCATAAATGGATCTCTGAAGCTTGCATACCTTCTCTTGTTCCTCTGGACATACAAACCCCTCATGTTGTGTCATGTACACATCCTCGGGCAGCCTTCCATTAAGGAATGCTGTTTTGACATCCATTTCCCACATCTCATAGTCATAATATGCAGCTATGGCAAGGAGGATCCTAATGGACTTGGCCATTGCAACTGGGGAAAACGTTTCATCATAGTCAATACCATGACGTTGAGTGAACCCCTTTGCAACTAGCCTGGCCTTAAAGACATTGACATTGCCATCCATGTCTGTTTTCTCCTTGAAAACCCACTTGCACCCTACGGCTTTAACACCTTCAGGTGGAGAGACTAAGGTCCATACCTTATTGTCGTACATGGATTGCATTTTTGCCTTCATGGCTTTGTTGGGAAATCACAGAGCGAGCGCAGCGGAAAAATTGAAAAAAAACCTTAAATATGCTAACTCTGTGATTCCTTCCAGGATCCCCTAATTATATTTATACCAGAAAAGTAAAGATGTTTACCTACATTTTAATCGGTGACTTGTTGTGTTCGCGAATCTGAGAAGTCCACTCCGAGTGTCCTTCCTCTACCGGTGATCCACACGAGTAGTTTGGCAGATGCCCAAGTGCTAGCCTCCTTCACTTCTTCCCAAGTGAATACAGGAACTTTATCTACGGTTCTTGAATGATCAAGAACGATTCTTGATCCTCAAGATTGATCAGCGCAACTCACACACAAAGACCCAAGAATTATATGATGTAGGTCGAACTTTCTCTCTCTAAGAAGAAAATCAACTCTCTGTCTTAAAACTAGGATTGGCGAATTTTTGACTCTAAAAAATTGCTAGCTTTCTTGTGTTAGGTGCCTATGCCTAGTGTGTGGGTATTTATAATGTCCTCATTCCTAAAATTAGGGAATTACTAATCTAATTAGTGAATCCCTAAAATCTTGAATATTATAATTTCATTAACATTTATATATTCAGGGAATCTTGATCTATAATTTTACACTAATATTATAATTCAAAAGGCAATTTGAAATTCACACCTCAAGATCAAATCTTGAAATCCAATCTTGATTGCTCAAATCCCATTGGTTGGAATGAGTCATGAGGAATTGATTTTATAATTAAAATATTACTTTAATATCTTAGATCATAAAATTCGAATTGCACATATCATTTAAATTCAAAATGCAAGATCAAATCTTGCACCCCAAGAATTCAAGATATGCGCCATCCTCATCTTGTTTTAGAGGAATTCAATAACAACCCAAACTCTTAGTTAGTTATAACCACCTTTGTTAATTCCCAACAATATTGAATTAAAATATTACCTTAATATCTTTATTTTAAACTTTGAATCTTGAAATCAAAATCATATCTTGAATTCAAATTCAAATCTTGATTTAATTAACAAAACATTTTTATTTATTAAATTAATACATATGAGCCGCCACCCTCTCCCTTGTTATCCTAATATTGGAGAATTTAATAAATCAATAATCTCCTAACTTTTAGGAAACATATTTAATTTAATATTCCCTAATATTATAAACAAGAATTTAATTATAAATAGATTAATCAAATTAACTATTTATTAATTAATATATTTAAACTTGTCCAACAAATTTAAATATCATAAACGTATATATTATTTAAGACAAGATTTCATGTCCTAAGACATTCAACTATGTCTCAGATTGTGTCCCTAATTCGTGTCCCATTACGGCAGCTTGATCCTGCTCGTGTGTGACCCAGCAGGCCTCACGTGAAGTTGGCAGCAAGTCATCTCTATGACTCACAAGTCGAGAGCGGACTCTAGCAAGCCATCACGACTACCCAAAACACGTGAGTTATCGTTTTTACAAAACCGATTTAACCTAAGTAACAACTTGTCATAATCCCTATTGTCACACGATATTTTGGTCCTGGATAAGGCACGGGAAAGTCATCCTTAATCCAAGCCATAACTTTCTCGATTTCCTGAGTTAGTTCTATTTCCCTGTGTGGCCACACATTCCTTGGACAAACTCATCGAGGGCGCCAGTTAAATATCTGTCATCTCAATGAGGGACAAAATTCCATCTTGGTCAACCACATTCCTCAGCACGGTAAACAACCAAACCCGTACATAGCCTGTATGGCTACCCTACTACGGGAAATGTTGAACTAGGCCAAAGTTTGACATCTACAACACCGGAATAGTCAAGACCTCAGGTCTAAGAGCATCGTGACAGGTGTACAGGAGAGACTCGCTAATGACTAAACCCATGCAGGACTCTCCGGGTCGGTCCAGCAACTTGTAGCCCCTTACTTATTGCACCATGACTCTCGTAAAGCATCTAGTGCATGTATCTCTATACACCGAGGTCATGCTGGTCTTGGTTCATTCTCGGTCCCACGAGAACAATCGACCAGGGACAGATTTAGATTAATTATCTTATAATTAATTAAGGACGCTAACAAAGTAAACATGCTAATAATATGATAAAAACATAATTTATCATCTATAAATTAATCAAAACAATATGTTCAAAACATTCACATAAAATGATTGGCCCTAGGGCACAATCTCCAACAAACTCCCACTTCCACTAGGTACAATCATTAATCGAATTGTTCCTACACTAGGTACATTCATCATTGCGTCTAATCCCCATCGACGTTACATGTCGTTCATGTATGACCCGTGCTAGGGGTTTCGTAAGAGGATCGGCAACATTATCCTCGCCTGCTACTTTACATATCTTGATATCTCGTCTGTCAATAATCTCTCTGACAAGGTGATATCGTCTGAGTATGTGCTTGGTCCTCTGGTGAGACCGGGGTTCCTTGCCTTGTGCAACAGCCCCACAATTGTCACAATACAAGGTTATGGGATCAGCAATGGTCGGAACCACACCTAGCTCAGTGATGAACTTCCTAATCCACACAGCCTCCTTCGCTGCATCTGATGCTGCAATGTACTCAGACTCTGTTGTAGAATCAGCAATCGTGCTCTGCTTGGAACTCTTCCAACTCACGCTGCCACCGTTCAGGAGAAACACGTATTCGGACTGCGATTTAAAGTCATCTTGATCGGTTTGGAAACTGGAATTTGTGTAACCCATTACACATAGCTCCTCATCAGTTCCACCGTAAACCAAGAATTCATCCTTAGTTCTTCTTAAGTACTTAAGGATGTTTTTGACAGCGGTCCAATGATCCCCTTCAGGGTCTTGTTGGTACCGGCTCGTCATGCTTAGGGCAAACGACACATCGGGTCGAGTACATAACATGGCATACATGATGGATCCTATTGCGGAGGCATAAGGGATGCCACTCATGCGCCCTCGCTCATCAAGTGTCTTGGGACACTGTTTCTTGCTCAGGACTAAACCATGATTCATCGGTATGAATCCCTTCTTGGAATCTTGCATACTGAACCGCTTCAGTACCTTACCCAAGTATGTACTCTGACTTAATCCAAGAAGCCTTCGAGATCTATCTCTATAAATCTTGATACCTAGAATATAGGTAGCTTCTCCTAAGTCCTTCATTGAGAACGACTTTCCCAACCAAGATTTCACAATCTCTAAGGTTGGAATATCATTTCCAATGAGCAATATGTCATCGACATATAGCACCAAGAACACAATTGTGCTCCCACTAACCTTCTTATAAACACAAGGCTCATCAGGGTTTTGTAAGAAGCCAAACTCTTTGACTACCTCATCAAAGCAATGATTCCAACTCCGGGATGCTTGCTTCAATCCATAAATGGATCTCTGAAGCTTGCATACCTTTTCTGGTTCCTCTGGACATACAAACCCCTCGGGTTGTGTCATGTACACATCCTCTGGTAGCCTTCCATTAAGGAATGTTGTTTTGACATCCATTTGCCATATCTCATAGTCATAATATGCGGCTATGGCAAGCAGGATCCTAATGGACTTGGCCATTGCAACAGGGGAGAACGTTTCGTCATAGTCAATACCATGACGTTGAGTGAACCCCTTTGCAACTAGCCTGGCCTTGAAGACGTTGACATTGCCATCCATGTCTGTTTTTTCTTTGAAAACCCACTTGCACCCTACAGCTTTTACACCTTCGGGTGGAGCGACTAAGGTCCATACCTTGTTGTCGTACATGGATTGCATCTCTGCCTTCATGGCTTCAACCCATTTCTCAGAGTTGGGATCCACGATAGCTTCTTGATAGGTGGTAGGCTCACCACACTCCATGAGCAACACATCCTTGTTCTTAGTCATCAAAAATCCATATCTTTGAGGTCGAAACGTGTTCTATCAGACCTTCGTGGTCCTTGTGCCACTAGAGGAGTTTCCGCAACGTCTTGTGGTTCTTCTCTAGTTTCCGTCTGCGCCTCTAGAGTGTCTTGTGGATCTTGAACCTCTTCAAGATCTATCTTACTCCCACTGTTTCTTTTGGAAACAAAATCCCTTTCTAAAAAGAATCCACTTCTGACTACAAACACTTTGTTGTCAGATGGGCAGTAGACATAATACCCCCTTGTTTCCTTGGGGTATCCCACAAATAAACACTTGAGGGATTTGGGAGACAGTTTATCGTTAGGCCGTTGCTTAACATAAACCTCGCATCCCCAAACCTTGAGGTAAGACAAAATGGGCTTCTTCCCATTCCATATCTCATATGGTGTCTTCTCAACTGCTTTAGACGGAACACGGTTAAGTGTGAAACCAGCAGTTTCTAGAGCATGCCCCCAAAAGGACGGCGGAAGATCAGCTTGACTCATCATAGATCGGACCATATCTAATAAAGTCTGATTCCTCCTCTCAGAAACACCATTCCACGGTAGGGTTCCAGGAGGGGTAAGTTGTGAGACTATCCCACAACTTCTAAGATGATCAATGAATTAATGAATCAAATACTCGCCACCTCGATCAGATCGAAGAACTTTGATTTTCTTGTCAAGTTGGTGTTGGGAATCCTAGGCGCCTAAGGCAGCAGAAGCAAAAATAAAATTAAAAATAACGCCTAGGTCCTATGATTCCCGAACGGATCCGCTAGTAGAATTTAAAACTTTTGGTTAGTGTTATACCTCAGAGTTTCGAATCAATCGGTTCAACGGGC
The DNA here is from genome assembly GCA_003254925.1 of Chamaecrista fasciculata. NCBI lineage: Eukaryota > Viridiplantae > Streptophyta > Magnoliopsida > Fabales > Fabaceae > Chamaecrista > Chamaecrista fasciculata. The sequence goes on from QANZ01048418.1 coordinate 33,056, forward strand.
GAGTTCCACGGAGTCCACTCCCAGAGTTCTCCCTCTGCCAGTAATCCACACGAACAGTTTCTTTGATCACCGAGGTGCTAGCCTCCAATTCTTTTCTCAAAAGAATTCCGGGACCAATCTACAAACCTCTGAATTTCAAGAACTCCTTCTTGAAAATCAGCAATGGAGGTGGCGCTAAGAAGAATCCCCCCACAAGAACTCCTTCTTGCCTATTCTTCTCTCAAAACCCTAATTTTAGAGCTAAAGTCGAAATTCTCTAACTCTTAGAGAAAGTCGACTTTCTCTATGTGTGTGTGCAAAGGATTATTTTCTCTCTCTAACTCTTAGGAGGAAAATCAACTAGGGTTTTTGTGTTTCCACTTATGAGGCAAGTCGACTTGCCCTAGGTTTATATAGGGAGAGATTTTGGTGATTTAATAATTCCTAAAATAAAGATATTTTGATAATATAATTATTTTAGGCCTTGAATTTATAATTATAATATTACTCTAATATTATATTTAAATTCAAAATGCAATCTTGGAGAATCAAATTGAGAGATCAAATCTCCCAATGGGACCCACCAAGATGGCGCCTTCCTTCCTCAATTATCCTTGGAATTTATTTAATCAAAAACTTCCTTATTTTTGATTCACCAAAGATATTTAAAGATACTCACCAAATCTTTTGAATTTCAAATCTCCATTTGAATTTCAAATATTATTTGAATTAAATAAAACATTTTTATTTAACCAAATAATACCCCAAGAGGCGCCACCCTCTCCAATTATTTAGGAATTTTATAATTCAATAATTTCCTAACTCTTAGGAACATTATCTGAATTATTTTCCTAATATTTAAATTGTCTATAATTAATCTCATTAATTATATACAATTATTAATATTTAAATTTGTCCCACAAATCTAAATATGTCATCTGTAGATTAATTAAGACAAGACCTAATGTCCCAGACATTTCCTCTATGTCTTAAATCGTGTCACTCGCGTGACCCACGAATTAACCCTAATTCGTGTCCCACTCGAATGGTGATCAGTTCCTGCTCGTGTGTGACCCAGCAGGCCCCACGTGAAGTTGGCAGTAGGGCATCCCCATGACCTACAAGTTGTGAGCGGACTCTAGCAAGCCATCACAACTACCCAAAATCCGTGAGTTATCGTTTGGTAACCAGAAAACGACTTAACCTCAGTACCTCCGTGTCAGAGATCCGATTGTCCTACGATATCTTGGTCATGGACTAGGCACAGGTATGTCATCCATAATCCAAACCTCAACTTTCTCGATTCCTTGAGTAAGTCCCAAATCCCAGCGTGGCCACGCATTTTCCTGGACAGACTCATCGAGGGCGCCAGTTAGATATCTCTCATCTTAATGAGGGACAAAATCCCATTTTGGCCAATCCACATTCCACTGCAAAGCAATCAACCAGCCCCGTACTCAGCCCGTATAACTACCCTGTTACGGGCAGCGTTAGACTAAGCCAAAGACTGACAACTGCAACGCTGGAATAGTCATTGACCTCAGGTCAAAGGCATCGCTACAGGCGTACTAGGAGAGACTAGCTGATGACTAAACCCATGCAGGACTCTCCGGGTCAGTCCAGCAATTCGTAACCACCTTACGTAATTGCACCATGACTCTCGTCCCAGCATCTAGTGCGTGCATCTCATGCACCGAGGTCATGCTGGTCTTAGTTCATTTTTGCTCCCACAAAAATAATCGACCAGGGACAATTTTAGATTAATTATCTCATAATTAATCATGGACGTTATCATAGTAAACATGCAAATAATATGACAACACATTAATTTATCTTCCATAAATTAATAATATGTTCACAACATATTTATCAAATAAAATGATTGGCCCTAGGGCACAATCTCCAACAGTTGGTTCTCTACTTCATTTTGAAATCTCTTGAACATTTCAAAAGACTCTGACTTGTGCTTCATTAGGTAGATATAGCCAAACCTACGGAAGTCGTCAGTGAACGTGATGAAGTATGAGTAACCACCTCTAGCTTGAGTACTCATGGGTCCACATACATCACTATGTATGATCCCCAATAAGTCAGATGCCTTCTCACTATGGTCAGTGAAGGGCGTCTTTGTCATCTTTCCAAGTAGACAAGATTCGCAAGCATCATATGATTCAAAATCAAATGAGCTTAGAAGTCCATCTTTATGGAGCTTCTCTAGGCGTTTCTCGTTTATATGGCCTAAACGACAATGCCAAAGGTATGTAGGATTCGATTCGCTAATCTTAATCCTTTTCGTATCTATGTTATAAATATCGTTATTACGTTGTTGTTCTAATTTTAAGATGTAATGATTATCTTGCAAATCACCATAGACAAATAAAACATCATCTTTATAAATTGAACATCTACCATTACCGTTAACACAAGTAAATCCTTCCTTATCCATATAAGAAAGGCAAACACTGTTTGAACTCAATGAATGTACATAATAACAATTATAAAATATGCCAGAGGGCAACACAAACTCATATGTTCCTACAGCAGCAGCAACAACTCTTCCTCCATTGTCCACACGTAGGTCCACCTTTCTTCTGTCCAGCTTTCTACTGTCTCTAAGACCCTTCACATCAAATGTGAGAACCACATGCTGATCTTCCAAATACAATTTGCAATTTCTTAAAAGGCAAATCGCATCCTTTGAAGGCTTTGCCTTCTTGGCAGGTTGTGGGTTAGGCTTGTCCCCTGGCTTGGTCTCACCAACCGGGGCTTTAGCCTTCCTCTTTCCTTTGCCCTTCCCTTTCCCCTGGTTCTGGAACATTTCCTTGAGATATGTGACCATCTCAAAAGCCGAAAATATTTCCGTGTTCAACTCTTGAATCATCGTGGCTAGCATCAGGCAAGCAACGTCCACAGAGCCATTGAAGTGCTTCTCACAAGCAGCTCTTTGAGCTCTTGGAGCGTCCTTGGCATGCTCTTCAGAGGAGGGATTTTTAGGACATAAAGCTTCCTTCGTTGGGTGAGAACAATTATCAAATTATAAAACCAGTCAAGGAAGTTTGTCCCAAACAACTTATCCTTCTCAAGGATAGATCGCAGTGATAACGTTGAACTATTGTTTGCCATTGATTCTACAACTAAGATATGAAAGTTAATTAGCAAAAAGGTCCACTATTTTATAAAACCCAACAAAATTATTATTAGTAGCTAAGATCCATATTTCACCAAAGTTTACCGTCGGGAAGGCGATCATGCACCCTTAGGTTATTTAGGTAGGTAACTCTTTACCAATCACATCTCATGTGACTCTTAGATCTTTATGGACTGTATCATCGTATGATACTTATTATGGCATGTTTATCCCATCTAATGCCTTGAGGTACAAATCCGATTTGATAACCCCATTAAGTCACACAATAAAACTCGTGAATGGCTAGGCTCAAAACAACGAGGCCGAAGCCCAACCCTATATCATCAAGGCCCACTAAACTGTTGGAGATTGTGCCCTAGGGCCAATCATTTTATGTAAATGTTTTGAACATTTTGATTAATTTATAAAAGATAAATTATGTTGTTATCATATTATTAGCATGTTTACTATGATAGCGTCCGTGATTAATTATGAGATAATTAATCTAAACTGTCCCTAGTCGATTGTTCTCGTGGGAGCGAGAATGAACCAAGACCAGCATGACCTCGGTGTATGGAGATACATGCACTAGATGCTTGACGAGAGTCATGGTGCAATGATATAAGGGTTACAAGTTGCAGGACCGACCCGGAGAGTCCTGCATGGGATTTAGTCATAAGCGAGTCTCTCCTGTACTCTTGTCAAGATGCCCTTAGACCTGAGGTCTTGACTATTCCGGCGTTGTAGATGTCAAACTTTGGCCTAGTCCAACGTTGCCTATAGCAGGGTAGCCATACAGGCTAGGTACAGGTTTGGTTGTTTACCGTGCTGAGGAATGTGGTTGACCAAGATGGAATTTTGTCGCTCATAAAAGATGAGAGATATCTAACTGGCGCCCTCGATGAGTCTGTCCAAGGAATGTATGGCCATACAAGGAATTGGGACTAACTCAGGAAATCGAGAAAGTTATGGTCTGGATTAAGGATGACTTTCCCGTGCCTTATCCAGAACCAAGATATCGTGTGACAATAAGGATCATTTCAAGATGTTACTTAGGTTAAATCGTTTTGGCGTTAAAGCGATAACTCACGTGTTTTGGGTAGTCGTGATGGCTTGCTAGAGTCCGCTCTCGACTTATAGGTCATAGAGATGACTTGCTGCCAACTTCACATGAGGCCTGTTGGGTCACACATGAGCAGGATCAAGATGCCGCACTGGGACACGGATTAGGGTTAATTCGTGGGTCACTTTAGTGACACAATTTAAGACATAGTTGAATGTCTTAAGACATGAAATCTTGTCTTAAATAAATATCTACATATATGATATTTAAATTTGTTGGACAAGTTTAAATATATTAATTGTTAAATAGATAATAGGATTAATCTATTTACAATTATATTCTTGTTTATAATATTAGGAATAATAAATTAGATAAGATTCCTAAATGTTAGGAGATTATTGATTTATTAAATTCACTAATATTTGGGGACAACAAGGTGGAGGTTGGCGCCTCATATATGGGGATTTTAATTAATGGAAATGTTTTATTAATTAAAGTCATGAATTTGAATTCAAGATATGATTTTGATTTCAAGATTCAAAATTTGAATTAAAGATATTAGGGTAATATTTTAATTCAATATTGTTGGAAGATAATCAGTTGGTTATAACTTCCTAAGAGTTAGGATTGTTATTTTGATTTATTAAATTCCTTAAGAAAATAGGGGAGGATGGCGCATTCTAGGTGTGGTCCATGGGCAAGATTTGATCTTGCATTTTGAATCTCAAAAATTTCATTTGAATTTAAATTAAGATATTATGGTAATATTTTAATTAAGAATTCAAGTCGTAAAATTGTGATATTATTGTAATCTCATAATTTTATAATTTGATAATCCACTAATTTAGGGATTCCCTAATTATAATTATCAAACTCCCAAACTCTATAAATAGAGTAGCTAAAGTCCACTTGCCTAAGCTTTTGGTGAGTAAGGAAAAATCGACTTTGACCTAATTCTCTAGAGTGAGAAGTCGACCATCATCTTAGAGAGAGAGGAGGCCGATTATTTTCTAGAGAGAGAAAGGCACGCATAAACCAAAAGAGTTTTAGGGTTTGTGTGTGAAGCTTGAGGCGCCACTTTTCTTGGTTTCAAGAATTGTTCTTGAAATTCAAGAACGTAGATAGAAGTCCCATATTCACTAGGGAAGAAGTGAAGGAGGCTAGCACCTGGGCATCTCCAAAACTGTTCGTGTGGATCACCGGCAGAGGAAGCACAATTGGAGTGGACTTCTCAGCATCGCAGACTTGAAAGCTACTGATTGAATTGGGTAAAATTCTGTTCCTTATACTGATATAGACTCATATAGCGGATCCTGGGAAGAAATCACAAGGCCTGTGCCATTTTTGGTTAATTTTTATTTTTGCTTCCGCTGCGCAGCGCTCTGTGATTTCCCAACAGTGGTATCAGAGCCACGCTATTTTGGGACTATATTAGTTTTTGGTGATTATACATGAGATATATGATTGTGTGTTTACCGCTTTTCAATTTTATGCTAAAAGTGTTTTGCGAAAAGATCCACCACAAGCTTTTGGAATCTATCTAAAATTGGTGCAAATTATATGTATATGATACATAGGAAATCAATTGGATTGATTTGGAAAATTGTTCTTGAATTTTAAGTCCTTGGTCGAAATCCCTATATAATTATAATTAGAATTGTTTTAATTATAATTATTGTGGGGTGGCTGAAAATTTATTAAAATTATGAATTTTAAAAAATTTTGGGTCAATAATTTGAATTCTTGAATGTGATTCTTGAATTCTATAATTATTGATACAAGGCTTGTTTTTCAAGAAAGGCATGTTAAAATTGCACAAACCCTAATTGAACACATTTGAAAAACGTTTTTTTTTATGTGTGGTATGATAGCCATGTTTTTGTATGTATTTATATATGTGAAGTGTTCATGTATGTATAAATGGCATGGAGAAATCCCTTTCCGAACTGCATGGGATGCTCAAGACTACTGAGGCATCCATTAAGAAGGCGCCTAGCACTGTCTTAATGGTTCAGAAAGGCCAAGGGAAGGGCAAGGGCAAAGGAAAGAGGAAAGGAGACGCCGTGGTTGGTGGGACCAAGCCAGCGGCCAAGCCTAACCCGCAACCTGCCAAGAAGGCAAAGCCCACCAAGGATGCAATTTGCTTCTTCTGCTAGAAGCCTGGACACTGGAAGAGGAACTGCAATTTGTATATGGAAGATCTGAAGAAGAAGAAGAAGAAGAGCGAGGCCTCTACTTCAGGTATCTTTGTTATAGATGTTCACTTATCTACTCCTACCACTTGGGTATTAGATACTGCATGTGGTTCTCATATATGTAGAAATGTGCATGGGTTGAGAAACAGTAGGAAGCTGAGCAGAGGCGAGGTGGACCTACGAGTAGGCAATGGAGCAAGGGTTGCTGCTATTGCTGTAGGATCATACGAGCTAGTGTTGCCCACTGGGCTAGTTTTTGTCTTGAACAATTGTTATTATGTACCTGCTTTAAGTTCTAACATTATTTCACTTTATTATTTGGATAAGGAATGATTTACTTGTGTGAATGGTAATGGTAGATGTTCAATTTACAAAGATGATGTGTTATTTGCTTATGGCGATTTGCAAGATAATCACTATATCTTGAAATTGGAACAACAACGTAATAACGATATTTATAACATTGATACGAAAAGGATTAAGATTAACGAATCTAATCCTACATACCTTTGGCATTGTCAGTTAGGCCATATAAACGAGAAACGCCTAGAGAAGCTCCATAAAGATGGACTTCTAAGTTCATTTGATTTTGAATCATATGATGCTTGCGAGTCTTGTTTACTTGGAAAGATGACAAAGGCGCCTTTCACTGGTCAAAGTGAGAGGGCATCTGACTTATTGGGGATCATACATAGTGATGTATGTGGACCCATGTGTACTCAAGCTTGAGGTGGTTACTCTTATTTCATTACGTTTACTGACGACTTTCGTAGATATGGCTATGTCTACCTAATGAAGCACAAGTCAGAGTCTTTTGAACTGTTCAAGAGATTTCAAAATGAAGTAGAGAACCAACTTGACAAGAAAATCAAAGTCCTTCGATCTGATCGAGGAGGAGAATATTTGAGTCAAGAATTCATTGATCATCTTAGAAGTTGTGGAATAGTCTCACAACTTACTCCTCCTGGAACCCCACAGTGGAATGGTGTTTCTGAGAGGAGGAATCGAACTCTATTAGATATGGTTCGATCTATGATGAGTCAAACTGATCTTCCGCCATCCTTTTGGGGGCATGCTCTAGAAACTGTCGCGTTCACACTTAACCGTGTTCCGTCTAAGACAGTTGAGAAGACACCATATGAGATGTGGAGTGGGAAGAGTCCCATTATGTCTTATCTCAAGGTTTGGGGATGTGAAGTTTACGTTAAACAACAGCCTAACGATAAACTGTCTCCCAAATCCCTCAAGTGCTTATTTGTGGGATACCCCAAGGAAAAGAGGGGGTATTATGTCTACTGTGTTGGGAAATCACAGAGGGAGCGCAGCGGAAAATTTAAAATTTTAAACTAAAACTTGATAAAACTAAAATGCTAACTCTGTGATTCCTTCCAGGATCCACTAACTATGTTTATACTAAGTAAGAAAAGATGTTTACCTAGTTTCAATCGGTGACTTATCGTGTTCGCGAATTTGAGAAGTCCACTGAGTGTCCTTCCTCTACCGGTGATCCACACGAGCAGTTTGGCAGATGCCTAGGTGCTAGCCTCCTTCACTTCTTCCCAAGTGAATATAGGAACTATATCTATGATTCTTGAATAATCAAGAAGTGTTCTTGATTATCAAGATTGATTGGG
>QANZ01048418.1:41747-64490 GCA_003254925.1 Chamaecrista fasciculata
TGACAACTACAATGCCGGAATAGTCAAGACCTCAGGTCTAAGGCTATCGTGACAGGTGTACAGGAGAGGCTCGCTTATGACTAAACCCATGCAGGACTCTCCGGGTCGGTCCAGCAATTTTGTAACCCTTACAAAATTGCACCATGGCTCTCGAGAAGCATCTAGTGCATGTATCTCTATACACCGAGGTCATGCTGGTCTTGGTTCATTTACGCTCCCACGTGAATGATCGACCAGGGACAGTTTTAGATTAATTATCATATAATTAATCAAGGATTGTTATCATAGTAAACACACTAATAATATGATAACCATTAATTTATCTCCATAAATTAATTAATATGTTCAAAATATATTTATAAAATGATTGGCCCTAGGGCACAATCTCCAACATACTGCCCATCTGACAACAAAGTGTTTGTAGTCAGAAGTGGATTCTTTCTAGAAAGGGATCTTGTTTCTAAAAGAAACAGTGGGAGTAAGATAGATCTTGAAGAAGTTCAAGATCCACAAGACACTTTAGAGGCGCAGACGGAAACTGGAGAAGAACCACAAGATGTTGTGGAAGCTCCTTTAGTAACACAAGAACCACGAAGGTCTGATTGAACACGTTTTCAGCCTCAAAGATATGGATTTTTGATGACTAAAAACAAGGATGTGTTGCTCATGGAGCGTGGTGAGCCTACCACCTATCAAGAGGCCATCGTGAATCCCAACTCTGAGAAATGGGTTGAAGCCATGAAGGCTGAGATGCAATCTATGTACGACAATGAGGTATGGACCTTAGTCGCTCCACCCGAAGTTGTAAAACCCTTAGGGTGCAAGTGGGTTTTCAAAGAGAAAACAGACATGTATGGCAATGTCAACGTCTTCAAGGCGAGGCTAGTTGCAAATTTATTTACTCAACGTCATGGTATTGACTATGACGAAACGTTTTCCCCTGTTGCAATGGCCAAGTCCATTAGGATCCTCCTTGCCATAGCCGCTTATTATGACTATGAGATATGGCAAATGGATGTCAAAACAGCATTCCTTAATGGAAGGCTGCTCGAGGATGTGTACATGACACAACCCGAGGGGTTTGTATGTCCCGAGGAACCAAACATGGTATGCAAGCTTCAGAGATCCATTTATGGATTAAAGCAACATCCCGGAATTGGAATCATCGTTTTGATGAGGTAGTCAAAGAGTTTGGCTTCTTACAAAACCCTGATGAGCCTTGTGTTTACAAGAAGGTTAGTGGGAGCACAATTGTGTTCTTGGTGCTATATGTCGATGACATATTGCTCATTGGAAATGATATTCCAACCTTGAAGATTGTAAAATCTTGGTTGGGAAAATCGTTCTAAATGAAGGACTTAGGAGAAGCTGCCTACATTCTAGGCATCAAGATCTATAGAGATAGGTCTCGTAGGCTTCTTGGATTAAGTCAGAGTACATACTTGGATAAGGTACTGAAACGGTTCAGTATGCAAGATTCCAAGAAGGGATTCATACCAATGAATCATGGTTTAGTCCTGAGCAAGAAACAGTGTCCCAAGACACTTGTTGAGCGAGGGCGCATGAGTGGCATCCCTTATGCTTCGGCAATAGGATCCATCATGTATGCCATGCTGTGTACTCGACCCGATGTGTCGTTTGCCCTAAGCATGACGAGCCGATTCCACTAAGACCCTGGTGAGGATCATTGGATCGCTGTCAAAAACATCCTTAAATACTTAAGAAGAACTAAGGATGAATCCTTGGCATACGGTGGAACTGATGAGGAGCTATGTGTAAAGGGTTACACAGACGCTAGTTTCCAAACCGACCAAGATGACTTCAAATCGCAGTCCGGATATGTGTTTCTCTTAAACGGTGGCAGCGTGAGTTGGAAGAGTTCCAAGCAGAGCACGATTGCTAATTCTACAACGGAGTCTGAGTATATTGCAGCATCAGATGCATCGAAGGAGGCTGTGTGGATTAGGAAGTTCGTTGTCGAGCTTGGTGTGGTTCCAACCATTGCTGATCCCATAACCTTGTATTGTGACAATAGTGGAGCTATTGCACAAGCCAAGGAGCCGCAGTACCACCAGAGGACAAAACACATACTCAGACGTTATCACCTTGTCAGAGAGATGATTGACAGAGGTGATGTGAAGATATGCAAAGTAGCAGGCGAGGATAACGTTGTCGATCCTCTTACGAAGCCTCTAGCACGGGTCATACATGAACGCCATGTAACGTCGATGGGGATCTGTGAACACCCGATTTTGACCGGGTCTTTTTGTAAATAAATAAAAGTTTTGGGCTACTTTTGTAAATAAATAAACCTATTGGGCATTCAAAATAAAATAAGAATTTTTGAGTTTTCAAATTCTTAATTTTAATAAAAATTCCCAAAAGGAAAAAAAGAGTCTCAAAATAAATAAAATAAAAATAAAAAAACGAAATTAAAAAAAAATAAAGAAAAGAAAAGGTGGGAAAATGTTAAAAGTGATAAAATTGGAATTTGAATCCACTACCTTCTAACTCATATCCTAAACCTTAGCCATTTGGGCCAAAGCCCATTTCTTGGTAATTGCATGCATCAAATTAAATTTAAGGAAGTTTTAGAATGATAAATTCATCAACTCTTCCTTAGCAATGAAGCATACATGATCAAAAAGGAAATTTCCAATCATCATGAAAAGGAGTAAGAGGAAAATGAGGCAAAAGGGAATTTTTAGAGATCAATTTTAATCATATTAAATCTCTGATTTTTGACCCAAATCAATCAAATTTTAAAAATTTGATCACCAATTCCAATTTGGTGATTGGGTTGATTTTTGGAAATATTTTTGTATCAATTAACATCAATTCTTAATCCCTATTGATTCTCCTTTCAGACCTATAAATAGAGGATGCGTTTGGGAGGAAAGTAACAACTTTCAAAAGAGAAAAAGAGAGGAAAAATCAGATTTTAGAGAGATAAAATTAGCGCTTGCTTTCTCTGAGTTTTAGATACAAAAAATCAACTTTGGTGAGTTCCAAACTCATCACAGTTTTCTTGTTTTTTTCTTTCTTGTTCTTCATCTCATTCATGTTGGGTAGTTTTAGACCACCATAGGCTAGTTTTTGGGACTAGATTGAAGGAACAATGGAGTTAGGCTCCAAAGGCGTTCCGTTGCTGAAGAAATTCAGTTAAAATCATGATTCTTAGTACCCGATAGGGACTAAACTGAATTTATTGACTAAAATCAGGACTATTACTGTAATTTCGTTTTGTTCCCCATATTTTCCCAAAATTACGTTTTGACCACAGAAACTTTTATATAGTTCCATTTTAGTCCCTACGTATTTCAGGTCCAGGGACCAAACTGAAATTGTTGGAACTTGTGGGGGGTCAATTTGCAGTTTTAGCCAAAAGATTTTACTTTGCTCTCTTCTTCCACTGTGCGTGGTATGCGAATGTGAATTCTGCGTGTCGTGTGCTTTGCTTTTATATATATATATATATATAATATATAATATATTATATTATGTTTATACATTATAATATATTATTATATTGACATGTTTTGTTTTTCTCCCATTCTTTTCTCCATTATATCACTTAGTAGATTACACTATCTTGAGATTAACAATTTTAGGTCAAGATATTCATAAAATATTTCTAGAGTTCATCATTCAGAATATTTTAAAATCAAGTTTAGACCTTAAAGTTAACTTTTAGTTTAAATCATCACAAAAACTGAGATTATTAGGTCGTCCCTTTAATCTCATAAAAATCAAAAAATAAGGCAAAACACCCTTTCGTGCCCCTAACGTTTGCAGTGATTTTCAGTTATGCCCCTAACGTTTCATTTTGTTCAGACGTGCCCTCAATGTGAAACTAACGTTTCAATTATGCCCCCAATTTTGACTCAATGCCCATGTGGCAATTTTTTTTTACTGATGTGTCATTTTTTTTGTCTACGTGGCATGATGACTGGACATTCTTATTTTTTATTCCACCGTGGCATGATGACTGGATTTACATTTTTGAACATAAAAATTGAGTAAACTAGCAAATCAGTCCCTGGATTTACATTTTTCATCATTTTCATTCATTTTAGTCCAAAATCCTCAAAATAAAATTGTTAAGTGTCCCAAAACTCTTCTAAACATTTCAATTTAGTCCTTAAAAATATTAAAAACCCTAAACCTAAGCCCTAAACCCCATTATTTTCAATTCCCCTTCTTTTTCATCATCTTCATTCGTTTTAGTCTCAAATCCTCAAAATTCATCTTCATCTTCGAAGGAACACTACAAAGAGAAAAAAAATTAATTTGGCTATTCATCTTCTCCTTCCCAACGCTCCAACACTATTCATCTTCGAATGAACTCCCAATCACAGCAAAAGAAGATTTCGGTCGTCGAGTTCGCGAGCTTCGAATGAACTCCATTATCGTCATTTGCTACATACATGTAAATTTAACTGTGAAACAAAATATCACTTCAACAATGATTCATTTCCACTATTCATCTTCATCTTCTCCTTCCCAAAATTCACCTTCATCTTCCATTCAACTCACACATGCACAAATCCATCTTCTCATTCACCCACAAAATAAATCGACGAAACCCACTTCCTGCGAAACCCTAAATCGATCTGCAATTTTTTTTGGTTTTCGTCGGAGAGGAAATCGGAGCGAAATCGCAGAGTGGGAGATTGAGATTTGAGTTGAACCGACCCAGATTTTTGTGTGTGTGGATTTGGTCCTTAAAGGTTAGGTTTTTGGGGGTTGTGGTATAAATTTTTTTTTCAATCTGGGAAGAAGATTCGAATTTGGCCATTTGGGTGTGTGTGGATTTGGTGAAGAAGAAGATTTATTTGAATCTGGAAAGAGGAAGAAGAAGGAAATAGTGTTTGAATCTGGAAGGAAGAAGAAGGAGATATTGTGCCTTCTGCATTTTCTTTTTTAATTTTGCTGTAAAATCAATTTAAATCCTCATTTTCTTTCTTTTTCTTATGTTTTGATCCAATTATAAAAGGAAAGGACTTTAATGCAAAATAATAAAATTTTCGAGAGATTAAAGTTAGTTTCTTCCTTTTTTGGGGGTTTAGAGGTTTATAATTTTAGGGTTTAGGGTTTTAAATATTTTTAAGGACTAAATTGGAATGTTGGAAGAGTTTTGGGACACTTGACAATCTTATTTTGAGGATTTGGGACTAAAATGAATGAAAATGATGAAAAATGTAAATCCAGGGACTGATTTGCTAGTTTACTCAATTTTTATGTTCAAAAATATAAATCCAGTCATCATGCCACGGTGGAATAAAAAATAAGAATGTCCAGTCATCATGCCACGTAGACAAAAAAAATGACACATCAGTAAAAAAAATTGCCACATGGGCATTGAGTCAAAATTAGGGGCATAATTGAAACGTTAGTTTCACATTGAGGGCACGTCTGAACAAAATGAAACGTTAGGGGCATAACTGAAAATCACTGCAAACGTTAGGGGCACGAAAGGGTGTTTTGCCCAAAAAATAACAAAAATAAGAATCATAAAATGATCATGTTGTCTTGAGCGAGTATTTCCCTAGAGAACATTAAATCCAGCATGTACACTTGCAATCAAGGTACTCATGCTTTTCTATATTTTTGGGGTGTTTTTATAATTATTTAAATACCCTAACTCTCATTTTCAGCAATAAAGCGAGGATTCCAGGTAAGTCCTCTAACTCATCTCCAAATTACCAATTTAATTCCGAACTACGTGGACTTTGATCCCTAATTAGGGTACGTAGGCCTTAGGTTCCAAAACCTGAGTCAAGTCTATTCTTCCATCCTTTTTTCTATCTTTTTTTATTAAATTGATTGAATACTTTATTGCGATCTTTTTCATGATTTGTGTGATTGCAATTTAATATTTCTTCATCAATCTTGGTCTCGATAATATTTGTTGTGTGCTTGGGGATAATTATATATAAATATTTTGGCCATTTAATTTAAATAATTATTTTGGGGTAACCTTATAGTTATAAGGGGTTTCTAGGGTGCCTAACACCTTCCCTAGAAATTAAATGTGCTCCCGAACCATCTTTGGTTTGCAGACCAATTTTCCAAAATTGCCTTATCCACCATTTTTCTCAAGTTTTTCCCAAAATTGTTTTTTTTTCCAAAATTTTATTATAAAATTTGGTGGCGACTCCTCTTTTTTTTCGTCGTAAAAGGCATTCTCTGCAATGTCGGGCGCGACAGTTTGGCGACTCCGCTGGGGATAATCTGAGAGCCAAGCCCAACAACAAAATAATTATTTTTTTTAATGGTCTACTTATTTATTTTTTATTATCCCGTTTCAACAAAAAAAAATACATAATTGAACTAGAGACCCCTATGGAAAAATTGTTGTATTTCTTTTGCAAGTTATCCACTTTTGTGAATGAGGGAAGGGTAGAATCTTAGGATTGCCCTATACTCACACATATGCACTAAACACAACTACCTCACACATTTGCCCCTATACCCGGGGTCCATTTGCCATAAGTTAGAAGAGATCTTATGGGACTTCCCTGTGAGACTAGGCTTCTCTCGAGGTCGATCCTACGGATTTCGCTTGGATTGCTACCTATTGCATAGGCCGGATCAATGAGAGGCTATCCTCCATGTGAGAAGGTCTGTGTAATGGGGTTCTCACTTTAAAATGTGGGAGCAATTCAGGGACCTTTGACCTTCTAGGATATTTAGACCTACCAAGCTGCACATGATAGACTTATAGACTTTCCCTTTGTAGGATGACCCATAGTGATAAATTTTAAGGAGCCTACCTTGTTAAGTCACATGAGGAAAAACTTTCCTTGCATAGCATGCTGCATCATCATGAGCATCTTTTCCAAAAAGGAAGGAATTTTCACAAAAAAAATCATTCTTTTGGTATTTCTCTCAAAAAGGAAAGAATAATAAAAACAATGAGAGCCTTTAGGAAATCTTTGGTGAACTTAATTTAATTAGCCTTTTTCAAGAATAAACTCATTTCTAAAATAGGCTTTTCACAAGTAATTTCCTAAAATAGTCTTTCCAAGATGTGTGATTTTAAAGAGGAGATCTTTCACAAAGTAATCCTTCCCAAAATAATTTTTAAGAGATTCATGATTCACTCTAGATATTTTCGTTTATTGTGGAATCATGCTTTTAAGACAAAAGGGGCTTTTGGGTTATTGTTATTTAAAAAAAATCCCAAAATATCTTTCAAAAATAAATGAATGATTTCTCCAAAAGGTGAAGTTTTTACTCAGACAATAATATTACTAGGGGCAGCTCCGAGTAATAGTCTTCTTATCAAGAACCAAATGTTTTCAAAATTTTAAAACCACGACATCGATATAACGAGAAGCAAATCTTCCACAATCGAATTGTCAACTTTGATCTTCTAGTTGAACACATGTTCACATAAGGGATCATAAGGGGCTGCATAGCCATACACCCGAACAAAGAAACCATGCAAGTGTCCATTTTCTAAAAAAAAACAAAATCCTTTCCAAAAATAAATTCATAAAAAATACACATTTTTACTATGAGTAGGCCAACCCTTCCATATGTAACAGGGACTCGCTAAAAAAATGTTTTAAAATAGTTTTTGTGATGACGTTTTTTAAACAAGTCTTGGGCTACCACTAGCAATTCAAACAGTATTATAAAATCCTTTTAAAAATAAGGAAACATTTTTCCAAAATAAAAACGCCATTCACATTTTCAAAAAAAAAAATCAAATTCGAATGGTTGCTTCGACTCGTGGCAAAAGCATGGCACCATAGATGATCAAGCTAGGGGCAAACAAGATGACCCAAGATTTTCACTTTTAAACTATGATTATTGAACTACAATAAGAATGAACAAGATTTTTGCGCACACCATCTACTCCACTTCCCTTATTTTCTTACTTCTTAGGGATTAGAATTCCTAAGACTCTTGTCACATGTGATGACCTTAACTCATGGTTTACCTAAACAATGTAATACTTTGGACATGCATGACAATGAGCTTCTAAGTATCCCACTTTTCCAAAAAAAAGAACTGAAAAAGCTTCACAAAAAGCCCATTAAAAGGACATGCGCTAATTACAAAGACTATATATCATACAAGCGAAATTGTACCAATGATGCAAGGCATTTTTGTCATCCCTAATATCATGAAGATTTTCCCTAGTTACCCCTTTTGAGCCAGGAGCGAGTTTTCTAAAAAATAAACAAACAAACAAAGTTTTATCTGGGACGGGAAATCTTTCAACATTTTTATGCTAGAATTTCAAATGACAAGAGAAGATCAATTTTCCTTCATTTATCCCATACAGTGTTTCTCCATTATTAAACCCTTTGAGCCAATCAAAGTTTCTTTTCAAAAAATACCAAAAAATTTTACCCTTTGGACTAACGAGGATCTATATGCGAAAAATAGCTCATGATACAAAAAAATGTGCTCTTTCAAAAGAAGAAAGATTAGATTTCGCCTAGACCGTAACACGGATAGGCGGTTCAAACAAGAGAAATACAAAGATTGCCAAAGGCAATACAAAAAAAAAAGAAGGAAATGAGCAAAAATGTCGAAGAGGAAGCATCTCGAAAATCAAAGCTTCAAAGCAAAGTCATGAGCTACAAGATTTTTCAAAAAAATCCTCGTTATAATCCAACTTTCATATTTGAGCCTACTTATCCTTTTCTTTCAAAACCCATCAAATTTACCCATCAAGCCACATTACAACCCTAAAGGATCTTCTCTTGTCAAGTGAACTCTAGTATAAACTTGATTGAAAATAGGAAAAGAAGGAAAAGTTGAAGCAGAAGTAGGGAAGGGTACAATACTTTTGAGCCTACACTCTTATCTTTTTAAATGAACTTTATCACCTTCAGCCATATTACAAGCCTAAAAAGTCCTTGTTGAGGTACAATAAGCTTGAGCTATAAACTGGGGCAAAACCCAATGATATCAAAAGTCTTTGTTGGGCCGTGTCCTTTCAGGCCTTTTAAGCATTCCACCAAAAATTTACCCACTATGTTTCATTCACCCAATTCAGGGGCAACCACATGTAACTCTAGCAATACCATTATCCATCCATCACAACCATATATACTTATGAAGCTTATCATGCATATACCTAGTAGTGCACCATGTTTAGTTGAATCAAAGATCATCGCTAAGACATTTTCCAAATCTCATACAAAAAAAGAAAAGTACAACAATCATCATTTACCAATTTTCAGAGATTTGTTCATACAATAAGTCTCCTCCTTCTAACACTTGCACACATTATGCGCTTAAATGCTTATCATCTTATCCAAGTAGAAAGATTACTATTAATTCAACAATCAAGTTTTGTGAAAAATCAATTTTTAAACTCAAAAACCATCTTGGGACTCATCTAATCCATGCTTTCCTAATATTGCCCATGGAGAGGCCGCACCTCCCTTCATAACCAAAACAATTATGTCCTGCAATTCAGGAAAAGTTCCAGATTGCATTCTTCCAAATTCTTCCCCTGATTAGGGGCATATCATGATTTGAAAACCATATTTCTCAAAGGTGGGGCAATTCTTTTTTGTGGCACACAAATTTAGCCACATCACTAATTAAAAACCTTATTCTATAAATACCCTCATAACCCTTCATGCGAAGGTGGGGTAAGATACAGTGTCCTGACATCCCTTCATGTGAAGGTGGGACCAAATAAAAACCTTATTCTGTAAGTACCCTAACAACCCTTCATGCGAAGGTGGGGTAAGATAAAGTGTCCTGACATCCCTTCATGCGAAGGTGGGACCGAATAAAAACCTTATTCTGTAAGTACCCTGACAACCCTTCATGCGAAGGTGGGGTAAGATAAAGTGTCCTGACATCCCTTCATGCGAAGGTGGGACCAAATAAAAACCTTATTCTGTAAGTACCCTGACAACCCTTCATGCGAAGGTGGGGTAAGGTACAGTGTCCTAACATCCCTTCATGCGAAGGTGGGACCAAATAAAAACCTTATTCTGTAAGTACCCTGACAACCCTTCATGCGAAGGTGGGGTAAGGTGCAGTGTCCTGACATCCCTTCATGCGAAGGTGGGACCAAATAAAAATCTTATTCTGCAAGTACCCTGACAACCCTTCATGCGAAGGTGGGTAAGATAAAATGTCCTGACATCCCTTCATGCGAAGGTGGGACAAGATAACAGTCTCATTTGATGAGTACCCCCAGAACCTCAAAACATGAGCACCCTAACCATCATCATGCGAAGATGGGTCAATTTAAAGTCTTGTTTGACGAGTACCCTCAGAACCTCGAAAACGAGCACCCAACCATCTTCATGGAAGATGGGGCAAATAGAAAATACCATTCTCCAAGTACTTCTTCAAAACCTCGCCTTGCGAGCGCTTTTTCAAAACCTAGCCATCAGTTAGCGCCTCCAAAGTCCAGTCATCGATTGGCTCTTTCTAAATCAATTTTCACACCGGCCAAAATGCATTTTTATTAGTATTTGAGTAGGGGTAAACAAAACTCGATCTGGATGCTAGGGCCGGGTCTAGCACTTCTAGACCCGACCTGGCTCGGGTTATAGTCATTTTTTCTTAATTTATTTATTTTTAATTATATTATATATTTTCTTTTATAAAATTTTCTTTTTATTGTAGAAAATACAAATGTATTATTATTTTTATTAATTATATATTAAAAAATATAAAGTTAATTTCAATTAAATTGACATTTTTAACAAATAAATGAAATTAAATATTTTAATTAATATAAGCATTATTAAACTCATAGATAATTAAATGTTTAGGTAAATAAAAAAATAATAATAGCATTTTTCTTTGTGAAATAGAAGTGAGGATAATGAAAAGCATTTTCTTTGTGTCTACAATTTCAATGAGAGAAAGTTACCTCTTGATTTATGTTGGAGTCATTTTCTGTAGCAAAATAGCATTTTTTTTTAAAGAATAAATAGAAATGTAAAGTAGTAGATGCAACTTGCAAAACTCGTACCAATTTTGAAGTCGTTGTCGTTGTCCTCCTATTCATCAATGAGAAACAATGGAAATAGATATAGCAATTGGCACCATTTAGAAACAGAAGAGTCTCGTAGGCGCCATTAGTCTTGATCATTTACTCTTGGTAAAGAACAAAAGAGAAAACCTGAATCAGAGAAAAAAAAAAAAACAATACGTGACGATGGTGGAAATGGACTATGACTGAAGAAGTATATATAGGGAAAAATTTTAGCCTAAATGAGAGATATTATATTTAAGTGTTTGTCAAAATCTTGAAACTATAAATGAAAGATTATTACTTTGAAAATTTTGAATTGACATCTGTTAAGAGATACTAGGTTTTGACCCGTGCGATGCACGGGTGGTCATGTTACAGAAATATGTTACAGGGTACCTACCTGTTTGGTACATAGCATTATATACTATAGCGACTTCAATCTTTACTACTTAAAAGTATGGGTTGGTGTCAACTTTGTTTTCCTAAAATACCCTTTGTCAATAAAACAAATTGCACTATCTAACCAAACAAATGAAGAGTCATCTCCCTTGGTTCCAAAGTGCTAAATCATGAAGAGTCATCTCCTTTGGTGATGATTTAACCACCGAGGAAACCACAACTATTATACCTAATATCCATATTCTTTCTCCAATTGCTCCTCTATTAGGTTTTTATTGAGAATAATTGAAATGCTTTTTACAAATAAGAAACACTTTGGATTTATTACTTTGGTTTGTTTGCATTGTTTTCTTGGAATCTTCAAAACAAGTACACTGTACATGGAGAACAAGATTTTAAGAGTGAGTTACTGATGATTTTTGTTAATTTCTAAGAATACCCTTATCATATGTTTATTCACACCCTTTAATGAAATGGTTGCAATTATAATTTATAAATGTATCACAAACAGGTACATCTATGGACTATGATGAATAGTTAATTACACATACATTAAATAGTTGCAATTTTTAATGTATAACAAATAGATGCATCTTATGGTGAAGAGTTACACCATTTAGTTACAAATAAATATAAATGAGATAAACTTTCACAATACAATTTCTGCTCTATCAGTTTTCATTGAAAATGTGAAAACCATCCCTTTCACATGCGATCGATGTGATTCGTGAAGGCCTTACTTCAATTAAGAAATGCATATGATTTCTTATTGGTGAGTCATTTTTCCAATATCTTCCTTCCATGTGTTTGTGTTAAAAGTTTTTGAACATCTTGAAATGTGCATGTACATATCTTGTGGTTGACCAATTTTGATATTTAACTTTCGAAGTTTTAATTTATATTTAAAGAAGAAACAAATGATTGAAGAATAAGATCAATCACTTAGGAACAAACCCATAATTCCAAATCCCGCCGGGCTGACCGCCGCCGCCTCCTGTGTGACCTATCCCATTGCTGCCGGTGAGAGAAAGGAAAGGCCTTTATGGGAGGATGCGATCAAAGAGTTTGTTGATGTGATGAAATGATCAATTTTGGCAAACGTTTGAAGAAAACATGTTGCTTCCACACTATCTACAACTCTCTTCCCTGTAGCGTCTTCAAGATCTTCCTCAAGTCCAGTTGACGAGACAGATTACAAGAAAATCTCAAGGTTTCTTGAGAATAATTATATTTGGGTGAGTCTCATTTACTAGGCACAGTTTTAGACACCAATCCACGTTCCGGAAATGTGAATATGATCAATGAAGAAAATCTGAAAAGTTTATCAAAAAATAAATTTATATATACACATACAAAATAAAATTTAAAGAGATGGAATAATAACTTAAGAATCATAGATAGTAAAAAAGTATCATTTGACTAATGTAAGCAAAATAAAACTTGTAATAATAATGCAAATAATGAAAATAGGCATTATCTATCTATATCTATATCTATACTATATTATATGACTCCATCCCTTTATGGTTGGTCAAAATTATTGAATTAAAAAATTAAAAAAGAAAAAAAAATCACCCATTTTTCTCTAGCTAGCCCACGTTCATCTTACCCAAACATTTACAAATTAATAAAATATCAATTTCTATCCTAAATGTATGAGGTAATTTCAAATTGGTCCTAAATATTTTATTTATTTTAGATGAATCTTACATATTTTTATAATTTTAAATTGGTCTCAAACTTAATCATTTATCAAAATAAAAATTGTGTAATCTTTAACTTTAATTAATTCAAACGTACATATATATTGGCGTGCCCGTTATTCAAACGTACATATATATTGGCGTGCCCGTCAAGCCTCTAGTTTTAAAATATGAAGATTGTATGGAGGCTTTCGTAGGGGTTTGGATCCTCTAGAGTTCCTTTCCATGCATTTCTTGTGGAGTTAGTGAAAAAATATGATTTCCATGAAATAAAAATATATAAAAACTATATTTTCTCTTTCTCTCTCTTATTTTCTCTTCCTTTCTCTCTCATACTCTACCAGAAATGTAGAGAAAGGAACTCTAGAGGATCCATTTCCCTTTCGTAGACCCTCTTGCCCAACATGGTACACTCCTAAAGTAGACAAGTCTACTTTTAGGTTCTGTGTCATGTTTCAAGTATATGATTGGGTGGTTGAATATTTTTTCAAAAGACAAAACTTTTTAAACACATAATTTTTTTTAGGCAAAAATACAAATTTCGTCTTTAAATTTTACACCAACTGTCAATTTCGTCCCAAATCTTTCACATTTGGTCAATTTTATCATTTGCTCTTACTTTAGCCAAATATTAACGACAGAATCTATGTAGCTAATGATATATAATGTAAAATTAATAGAAAATGAAACTCAAATAATCCTAACTCAGATTGAAAAATAGGATATAGTCTATCGTTAATTTTTTGAAAGAAGTTAATCAAAGGATAACATTGATTAAAACGTGAAAGATTGGGAAAGAAATTGACAACACAAAAATATTGAGGACAAAATTAGTACTTTTACCTTTTTTTATATATAAAACAAAGTTTAAAATGTTAAAAAGCACTTTGAAATGTCTAAATTACAATAATAAAACTTGAAAGCAGTGTTGTCATGATCGGTTGTAAGATCATAAGATCTTACGATCTCGCAAGCTATTTCCTTGCAGGATTGTGCTTAGGATCATTTTTGGGTTGAGATCAAATAGGATCGCTTGTAAGATCATATATAAGATCTTATGATTTTGCCTATCTTGAGTTTTTTTTTTCTTTTTTGAAGGACCAAAATGCAATATTTTAGAAGATACTCATTTAGTCCAAAATGTTGCGTTTTAATTAAAAAAAAATTGACCCAAGATATTCCAAATCTGAAATTTCTAAATGTCTCGTTCATTTTTTCTTTCCTCAATTTGTTCTATCAATCACAATGTCGCAATCCTTTCTTGGTTTCTCCTTCGTTTTTTCTTCTCTTTGTGGGCTTGAGAGAGCATGACTTGTTAATTGTCTTCTTCTCATCTTTAGCTCTTCAGGTCATCGATTTCAGGGTCGTCACAGACTACAAAGGTTGTCGGCTTGGATAGCATCTCGCCATCTTTTTGTGTATGGATGTGCTTTCTCACGTTGTGCCTTTTTCTTTTCATGTTGTGTTTTGAATCTCTACCCAATGAGATTATGTGTGAATTTGAACTTGAATCTTATGTTATTCAAATATATATATATATATATATATATTAATAATTTTATTCATACTTATATATATAATATTTATTTAAAAGAAAATTAAAGGATTTTACGATCCCCGATCCGATCTTACGATTCGATCTATCTTATGCACCTTCCAATCTAACATAAGATCTCGATCTTGAAATATTGCTTGAAAGATACCAAAGTAGAATTAAAAGAGTTTTTTTTTTTAAAAAAAAAAACTTCTGAAACGCTAATTCTCTTTATGAATGCTAAAAAGTGAAAGTCAATTTTAAATAGAAAAAACTTAGATAAAGTTTCTTATATATTTGTTATAAGAAACTTCTAGGACCAAAATTACAAGAAAAAAAATAGAGCTGAATTATATATAACTTACCTCAAAAAACAAGAGACCAAAAGTACATTTTGGACAATGAACTATATTTGTGTTTGGATAATTTTTTTAGATGAGATGAAGTGATAAGAGAGGACCTCTAAAAACCCTTTGTTAGCTATCAAAAATCTCATTTGTTCTGTCCTCCCAAATTAGGGATAAAGGATGTAACTAGTCACTCAATATTTTAAAATACACTTTTCCTCTTTTAACTTAAAAAAGATTGCAATTACCTTTTAGCATTAGTCATTTGTTTATGTTTATTAGTAATATTGGAAAAAAATAATTATAAGTCATTCAATTCATTTCATTTTCTTGTAACTTCTAAATAAAGTTAATAAGTATTTTAATAAAAAAATAATTTAATTTTAAATATATTTTAAGTAAATAAGATTTAAGATGAAGATTTTGGGCTTTCGAATTTACTGAGCCACACAGCATTGACATCCTAAGACCAAATTCCTATATGCTTTATGAAATGAGACAGAAGGGGCTAGTTTTCAGTGATGAGAATTGTGAGACATCCAGCCTGGTAATAAATAATAGGATTTTGCTATAAAAAGCTCATTAGTTTGAGCTATTGAGATTTTCCTTTGCTTTTGGCACAAATTTTGAAAATAATGCCTTAAAATTTTAAGAAGAATGAATAGAAAAAATAAGAGAGAGGTGACCGATAGAGAGAAAAAACTCAATAGCTGAAACTATTGAGCTTTTTGTAGCATTATCCTAAATAATAATCCTGCGACACGAGCCAATGTTCCATTTATGAAAAGGAATTGATGGCTATAGTCTGTCTTTGCAGTGAAGAGGTGGAGACAATACTATTTCTAGATGGGGCACAAGTTCCTAATCAAAACCGATCAAAAGAATGGGTCATATCAAAAAGAAAAAAAAACTTATATGCAATTCAAAAAAACTTATATGCAATTCTTTATATGTTTGTTATGAAGTTCCTTCAATTCCATTCTATTCGGTAATTCCTAAAGGGTAAGCCCAAACTCAATAGTTAATTGACAAGTTCCATTCTTAACCTGCTGAAGCACGCCTATATGAGAGGAATGATTCATAGGTACAAACAGATTCCACAATCAAGATGGATGGCTAAGAATGAATATAGTCCAAAGTTGAGCTAATATACTACTATACTTTGTAATTAACCCACCAACCCAATGCCCCTTGTGATTTCTTATCAGTAGCATCCATCACAATTCACCTTGGAGGAGGGAGCATCCATCCATCACTAAATCTCTTGGTGATCCGGACAAGGTGCCAAATTTTGCAATGTCTCGTAATGCCATCATTATTTTATCATACTTGATACCTATCTCTTGCCTTTTAAGACCATGTTTATGCATCTGCAATACGAAATGAAAGTAAGTGAGCTAGAGAGCCATCACCAAGACTATATATGAGGTTTTCAAGTTTCTCAAAAACTCGTGTTGCAACATAATTAAACATAAATAACAAGCAATTATCAAGATCAGAATCATCTCAAACTAAATATCAAAGATCTAAATGGATATATTAAAGTGAATCTTCAATTGAATATAACGAAGTTCTTATTATGTGTTTTAACATTTAACCAAGTTGCTAATTTATTCATTGTACAAACTTTGAAGAGAAGATTAAAACAAGGATCAATACAAGAGAAGACGTAACATATACATTTATACCTCTAGATCGTAAGCTACATCTTCCGTTGTGAGCCCATCGACATTCATCAGGTCAAGAATTTTCTTGGGACAAGCCTCTGTCATAGAGAGTGAGGAAACATTAAAACAGTAATCATGATCAAATTATTAAAAGTATCAAGCTGTTAACCATGTTTTCAAGTCAAACAAAATGGTAAAACTATATTCATTGCCAGACAAACTCACTCTCTAGACCGAGTTGATCAATTGCATCAAGAAATTTAGAGCCCATCTCGTATGACCACGCTACGCATTGGCCCGCCCTTATTTTCTTGTGCCTTTCCTTCCTTAGTTTATTGATCCTTTTGTTCATTCTTTTAATTTTTCTGAGAATTTTGCTATGATACAAATTATCTTCTGACCAATTGTTCCTTATCCTTGCCACATGTTGCCATATGTTCTTAAACTCTTGGGATTGACTCCATTCCAGCTCATAGCCACACGCACCATCAGTAACATCCGTATCACTGTGTGCTGAAAATACTAGAAGTAGAACAACAATAAAAAAAAAAAACTAGAATAAGTCAAAATCAACGACGAGGCAAGCAGTATAAAAAATAAACCTACTTTTTAATCTTTAAATTTATCTCAAAATTATGATCTAGTCCCTGAATTTTGAATGTACACATTTTCCATTTCAACAAAATACTAACACCCAAGTTCCATACCTTTGGGTCCCCACTATGCCGTAAATCGAGATTTTCCTATCCCTAGAGGAAAAGGTCCTTTCCTTTTTGGAAAGTTGTGGGCGAGAAGGGATTCGAACCCCCGACAACATGGTTCGTAGCCACGTGCTCTAAACCTCTAAGCTACAGGCCCCACCCGTCTCCACCGGATATGTTCCGCGGAGTACCCTAAAGAAAGGAACCTTTCCTCTCCCCCAGTCATTTCGGCTTAAGAAGATGTGATTCTTTTATAAATTTCAACTATTGAGTTAGAGACTTGAAAATAAGTTTTCCCTAGTATAAAATAACTGATAATTGAAGAAGTATTAAGATACAAATCTAAGTATTAAGCAAAAGCCAGGAGCAGAAGGAGATTGAGCTTAGCTTACAGATGACAGGGAGGTCCATTTCATGTCCCACAAGCTCAAACAGCTTAAATCCATGCACGACTGGCGTATTTACATCATTGATGATAACAAGCTCAAATTTGTTTCTATTCTCACACAGCATTTTAAGGATCTCCATCCCCTGATTAAGGGAAGTAACTGCATCAACAAAACCATAAATACAAAATATAAAAAATAGGTCAAAGACTTCAAAGCCAAAAGCTGTAATGGAACAACCCAAAACAATACCAAGGGGAATAATTCAAATTTGAACCAAAAGCTGCGACTTGCTAAGACATCAAAACGTGCCCATCATCATAATAATATGATACAGAAAGTACAGAACAGCAAAGGGAAAAACAAAACCAAGTATGAATTGGGAGTAATCATATAGTCTGAATTACATATGCTAAGAACAACCGATGAAAACAAGAAATTTGAAATACAAACCCAGATTTGGCAAAAAAAAAAAAAAAATCATATCATATCATGATATCATATCATAATTAATATGATTTAAGAGAAAACCTAATTGATATGACTTAATTTTGATTCCTAATTAATCAATCCCTAAATAATCGCTATATATAATGAGATCCCTAAAAGTAAGTTAATTTTGATTTCCTAAACAATGTAAACTAATTTTATGATTTTTTACTATTTAAATTTATATTAAATTAATACTTTTTGAACCTAAAATTTTTATTGAGTTTTTATTTTTTGTTTCTCAAAGATCAAATTATTAGATAATATATTTTTATTATTTAAAAATTAACAATTAACTTAATGTAAATTTGAGAACTAAATAATAAATTTTTTTATAATTTAATTTACACTATTAAATATTTGTAAATTAAAATTATATTATAAACAATTAAATAAATGTAAATTGAAATCAACCCCTATAATTAGGGATGATAATGAGTAGGGTGTGGGTAGGGTACCTTAATCCCTGTCCCCCTACCCATCAGAAATTATAATCCCCATACCCGGACCCATACCCGTGCGGGTATGAATATTAATCCAC
Source organism: Chamaecrista fasciculata (assembly GCA_003254925.1). NCBI lineage: Eukaryota > Viridiplantae > Streptophyta > Magnoliopsida > Fabales > Fabaceae > Chamaecrista > Chamaecrista fasciculata. The sequence goes on from QANZ01048418.1 coordinate 60,487, forward strand.
ATACTCATACCCTATGGGTACCCCTATACCCAGACCCGGATCCATACCCGAAAAATTTCAAAAAATACTATTTTTTTAACATTATTTTATATATATATATATTTAAAATAAAAAAAAATAAATATAATTTTATATATATACATTAATACATGTATATAAATATAAATATAAATATTATATATATATTTAAAATAAAAAATAAATATAATTTTATTATTAAGTTTTCACTATATTATATATATAATTATTAATTGATAGTATATTACTGTAGCGGGTAGGGTACGGGATGGGTACCCCAATCCCCGTACCCAGACCCATACCCGTAAATTTAAATAGGTAAATCCTCATACCCAAACCCGTATATTTTTACCCAAACCCATCGAGTAAAATTTGCGGGTCCCCGTCGTGTAATACCCCAATAAATTCTAGAAAATATTAGACGTAGTATTTTGATTGAAGTAAGTTTATATAGTGAATCTAGAGGTCATTCTGAGCTTGTGGTTATAATTTGGGAGCAAACATTGTTTAAAATTTTGTCTGAGTTTAATTTTGACACTATAATATAATATTTTCGAGCAAGAAATGATAATTGGTAGAGATGAAGCTTTAAAAAAACAATTCATATATTTGAAATCTACTCTTCGAAACGAATCCAACCACATAAATTTTATTGAACGATTCTATTTTTAAAATTTCATGTTTTAAGGGACTATTTTTGGAATAAATGTGTTATTTTGGACTAAAAAGAAATTTTAGCCAATGGAGTCATGAATCTGATTTCTTTCCTTTCTCCCGTGACTTCTAGACCCTCCCATAGCATTAAAGAAAAAAAAAAGAAATAAAAGAAGAAAGGACCAAAATCCAATCCCATTTTGCCTTATTTTCTCTCCAACTTCGTCTCTCACTCCCTTCTCTCCTCTCCACCCAACGTTGGCCCAACCACCACCAGACCTGCTCGGCCGTCGCTGCTCCACCGTCCAGAAGCTCCGACGACGGTCAGCCACCGCCGGAGAGGGCCCACCATCGTTCTCCTCCTTCCTTCCTCTCATTTGGTACATTTTCTTCCATTTTCGGCCCTTCTTTTGTGAGTTTGTTTTTGCTGTCAAATGTTTTAATTTTGTTGGTGATGATGCTTATTTGTGATGCTTTAAAACACCCTTAGCCATGGTTTATTGATTTGTTTCATCTCCATTAATTTTTGAGACCCAATAAGAGATTTAGGGTTCACTTGAAAGTGTGGGTTTTGTCAAACCTTTTAAATGTTTGGTATTCAATGATTTTGATGCGAAATAATAAGCAAAGGACATATTTCAAACATTTGGAGTCAAATGCTTTTGAAGAGAGAGGGGATGATGCAAAACACATAGCCAAAGGTTCATTGCAAATTCCAAATGGGCTAATCACAACATTGGGAGCTATATGGATCAAGGAGGCTTTAGAGGAGCAAACTCAAGAGGCTTGGTCAAAAAGAAAATATCAAATTTTCCATCCAATGATGTTGAAAACGTCACTTGCACAATATGAGCTGAAAGATGAGCTTGACAACATTATTTGGGCTCAAAGGCGTGAATTTAAAGGGCTTGAATCAAGACCTACACATATGAAGACTCATTTGGGCCTAAATAATCATATTTTGGGCTTAATTTCATGCATGTATTTTGGGTTTCAATTTTGTGCGAATTTTATTAAGTTTGGGCTAATGTATTTGAAGTCCATTACTATTTTAAGACAATTTAAATCAGCATTATTATTTTAATTAGTTGGGCTTCATGTTTAAAAGTCCATTAGGGTTTTTATTAGTTGGGTTTAGTGTTTCATGACCCATTAGGGTTTCTTTCAACTTAGAGTATAAATACTCCTATAAGACCTTTTGTAATTTCAGATTTGAGATTTGAGTTTATAATATTGTGAGTTTGGTTTATCCAACTTGTGAGAGTGTGTTCTCTCTAGGGTTCTTCATTGAACTTATAGACTTATGAAGGCTTGATCATCCTTGTGGCGTCTTCCAACACTTCGGGTCTTTGTTCGTTCGAGTGCAAGGGTTCAAGTGTGATCATCTAGGCCTTTGTTTAGCTTTCTTGGGGTTGTATATTTCAACTTGGTGGTGGGTTCGTGGGATTTTCCCTTGTGGGTTCGCACCATTTGGTATCAGAGCTTCAACCTAAACTCAGGTCATATCCTTTTTTTTAATTTCGTGTTTCTGGACGTTCATAAAAACCTGTCTGTTCGGCCACTTTCCGGTGGAGTTTTCCGACGTGTAATAGGTCTTTCTTATGTTTCAAAACGTGATCTTTCATCTCGTTTTGGAATCGTCGAAATCGGAGTTTTCTACGCAAAGTTATAGCCTATTTTTAGAATCAGCGTTTTTCTGAAAATTCTGGGTTAAAATTTGCTTGTTCTTCTAATTTTGGTTGATTCCTTGGTATTTTAATTCTGAAAAAAAAAAGTGAAACAAAAAAAAAGTTACTACAGAAAAATAAAGAAAAAGGTGGAAAAAAAAGTGATTAAAAAAACGAAAAAAAAAGAATTGAAGGGATTACCATTATTTTGAATGTTTTGATGTGTTGTTGGAAGTCTGAATCATATCCTTGCAATCTTAGTTCAATTGTTCTCTAAGTTCATTCTGAATTTCAGTATTTGGTTACCCTTTCCTAATTTATAAAATCCTCTAAGTGTTTGGTTGACTTTTCATTTTATGATAGTTTTGATTAAAGTCACCTAGTTCTTTAAAGAGCCTCAAGAGGAACCAAGAGTGGTAAAAGGCAAGAGTGTGTGAGATTATTTGAGTGGATAAAAGCCTTCATAGAGTGAAACACAAGTGTTCATTGGTGAGGATTTTTATTTCACTAACATTTTCTTGCAGCTTTTCCATGGCTAATTTAGTAGAGGAGGCTTCATGTGGTGGTGGAAATCAGCGGAATATTGAGCATATTCTCAATGAAATGTCACAACAATTAGATCGTTGGGAAGGTATGTTTAAACAATCTGATTTTGGAGTAAGAAGTAGACATAGAGAAGACAAACATGTTAGAAATACTTGTCATGAGAGGAGACATGGAGAAAATGTTATTGGAGGGAGAAATAGGGAAGATTGTCACCTTGGAAGTGTTAAAATGAAAATACCACTTTTTAGAGGCACATATAATTCTGATGTCTATTTAAGGTGGGAGGAAAAGGTTGAGAAGGTATTTGCATATCATGACTATTCTGAAAAGGAGAAAATTAGAATTGCTTCTTTAGCATTTTCTGATCATGCTGTAATTTGGTGGGATAAGTTCGTAAGGTCTCGGATGAGATATAAAGAGGATCCAATTGTCACATGGGATGAGATGAAAAGGGTCATGAGGAGGAGATTTGCTCCATCTCAATATAAGAGTCAAAAATCAATTTTGGAGGTTTCTTCATATCTAGAGAAAGTTCATGATACTAATTGTGTTGAATCTCCATTTGTTAGAGAAACTCTTGATGTGATAAGCAAAAAGGTAAAAAAGCCAATATCTTCAAAAGAAGTTTGTGAGGAAAGAAAAGAGGAAGATAAAAGAGAGAGTGAGTTGCAAAATGAGAGAGAAAAAGAAAGAAATATTGAGAGCTCACTAGAAAAAGATCAAAAGAGTGAAAAAAATGATGAGAGAAAAGAGGCCAAAAAAGAGGAAAATAAAATTGATGGCCCAATGGAGAGTAAAAATCAGAGTGATGAGGTAAAATATTTTGATGAGAAAGAGAGGTCTTTGATTTTTGCTAACACTAACAATTGTTTGTTTAGTGGTGATGTTTCTTTGATGCAGGAACATGGGTATGTATTTCCAAAGGAAAAGTTTGTGGATCATATTGATTTTGTGTTTGGAGGAACATTTGATTCATGGGAGAAAAAGGAACCATGAAAGCCAAAGCAATTCAAAGAAGAATTTGATCATTATTTGGAGCATAGTTTCGGGAGTTCATTCAATTCTCTAAAGGGAGAATCTCATCTTACACCTATAATTTGCATATTTCATTATTTTGAT
>QANZ01048418.1:68529-104094 GCA_003254925.1 Chamaecrista fasciculata
TTGCGCTTAAGCTGTTTTTCCACCTTGATTGCCATATGCACCATCTCTTCTAACTCCACATAATGTTGCAACTCCACCATGTCAGCAATATCTCTGTTCAGCCCACTCAAGAAACGAGCCATTGTAGCCTCCCTATCTTCTTGCACATTAGCTCTAATCATGTTCAACTCCATCTCCTTATAATACTCTTCCACACACCTAGAGCCTTGTGTAAGTGTTTGCAACCTCTGATAAAGCTCCCTATAGTAATGGCTGGGAATAAACCTCTTCCTCATCAAGGTTTTCATTTGTCTCCAAGTTGCTACTGGTCTCTCACCATTATTTCTTCTATTAATACACAACTTATCCCACCAAACTATAGCATAATCAGTAAATTCAATGGCTGCCAACTTCACCTTCTTAACTTCAGAATAATTATGACACTCAAAAATCATCTCAATTTTTTTCTCCCACTCTAAATAAGCTTCAGGATCATTTTTACCTTGAAAGGGTGGTATCTTCAATTTAATACTCCCAAGGTTATCATCTCTCCTATTTCTCCCTCCATGATTATTTCTCCCATGTCTCCTCCTATGTCTTTCCTCTCTATGCCTATCTCTCCCAACTTCAGATTCATTGTCAAACTCCTCCTCACTCCCACTATTTTCATCATACTCATCATCAATTTCATCATCATAATCCTCCCTAAGCCTCTCATGCCTCCTAGGATTGGACCGCCCTCTTTGTACATTATTGATCCTTTCATCTTGCCTATCAATTAGCCCAACTAATGGTGCAATGAACCTTTGGCCCATTTGGAATTTGCAATGAACCTTTGGCTATGTGTTTTGCATCATCCCCTCTCTCTTCAAAAGCATTTGACTCCAAATGTTTGAAATATGTCCTTTGCTTATTATTTCGCATCAGATTTGAATGAGACTAATTGATGATATTAATGAGTGTCCATTGTTGGATTGAAGCTTGATTCTACTTTCATCAATTTTGAAACCCGATAGAAACTTTTGGTGAAACTTTATTTGGGGTTTTTAACCAATCCCTTTGTTTTCTTTTAATTAATGGTTTAGATGAGTTTGTTTGATGATAATAATGATTTCTATTCAATCAATTTGAAGTTAGAGAGTGTATTTGGAAATTTGATGTTTTGGAGTAAAACTTTAAAGTTTGCGAATGGTCCCTAAGAGTGATTTTGATGGTTTTCTTGAACTAAGTGGGTTTCTATGGAATTTTGGAGAATCTTGGAACTATAATCTTATATTTAAAATGTAAAGTGTGGATTTTTCATTCTTGATAGTGGATATCTTAGCAATAAATCTTTTGAAAACCTTGGCAATTGATAAAGAGTTTATTAAAGCTCTCAAAAGTTAACCCAAGTTCGCATAAAGTTAGATTAGTGTCTTATATTTGGTGTAGTGTCAAAGTTGTTGATATGGAGAATAAGTAGGAACTTGAGAATGATTCAAAATATAAAGTAGTTACGTGAAAGATGTCTTTTGGTGAGTCTATATGTTAGAAGCATTCTGATATAGTGTATGTACTTTGCTATCTAACTTAGGTGTTATGCATTTAACCCAAGTTTGGAGGTAGTATTTGAATAGTGGATTGTAGGTCATTGTGCATGACCTTCAGGTGAGTATCCTCTCTATTCTAGAAATTGTTTTATCATGCTTATGTGACATATGTGATGCATTTTGTTTTCGGCAAGGTTAAAGTTCTATGGAAATGTTTGAAAGGCTTATTTGAGACTTAAGTGTATGATATTATATTTTGACAAATATTTTGATAAAAAATGAGATTTGATGATGTTTGAAAAAATGGTTTTTGGCTGGTGGGTGAGTCGTTGGGACTTTTGGGTACGTACCAACCAGGCTTTCGGTCCCGGAGTCACCCATCCGTTGGCCAGGATGTGAGGTGGGCATGGTTCTAGGTTTTCGGGGACGTGCCACGAGTAGACTGCCTCCGACCCTAGAGGTGGGGAGTTACTCGTTCTCGCGGGATAGGCCTTTTGTAGGACCTTCGATTTCACTCACCAGTAACGGGGGCGCCACCCATGGGTTTTACGATAAAAATGTATTTCAGAATTGCGAAATAACTATGAACGATTACGGATTTGGAATTTATGGAATTTTTATTGGATGTTCAAGTATGTGACCTATATGATCATTCGAATTACGATATGTATTTTGATATGTGACTATACGATGACTTCGATTATGAAAGGTGATGATAAGATGTTTGACTTGTTTATGTGTATTTGAATATGATTGTACTATGTGCATGCATTATTATTTTAAAATTGGTGGAGATACCTTGCCCTCCACGACTAGAATAGATTGGATTATTCACTGAGCCTCTTGACTCACCCCATTGTTATTTACCATTTTCAGTTTCAGGTTACAGGAACGATATCCTAGTGATGACTAGACCTTCTAAAGTTCAACACACTTGTTCGTGTGGATATCTTGACTCTGATATATTGTTTTATGTATTCGCTTCTAGTGTTGCTCCGTTAGAATTACAGACAGGGAAATGTTAAGCTTATTTTACGAAATGTTGTAATTAAATGTAACGAATTATTAATTGAAGCTGAAGTAAAATTTATAAATTTATGTCATGGAGGTATGTGTTAGGCTCACGGGCCATAGGGTTCCACTTTGTGGTCTGTGCCGGTCATGGATTCCGTTAGAGGGTCGTGACACGTCGGGTATGGGTATTTTGATCATCCCTACCTATAATCCCACAAAATCTGATTTTCACCATCTCAAATTTGATTTACAATTTACAGATTTCAAAATTATCTTCTCTTTGTAATCAATGGTACCTCAATCTTCCACTTCAAGTTCCAAATTTTTATTTCACTTTATAATAATATATAACATATCTGCTTCCTTCAATTCTCTCCTATTTCTCAATTGTTCAACTTTTCTCACCTTCTCAATTTTATATTCTAATTTTTGTTGCTTTTGATTTCGATTTTCGATCCCCATTCACATACAGCGCTGGGCAGTGTTTAAAACTGAGTTACTGCGTCGTTTCCGTGACCCACAGTAAGGGAATAACTACGAACTTCTGATGGCCTTAAGACCTTAAGGCACAGTGGCTGCATTCAGGACCCAATTCGAGTTGTTCTCGGCGTCGCTAAAGGAAGCTCCTTGATGAGATGTTGGTTGGTGCTTTTTTTAATGGGCTTACGGAGGATATACGGGCTGAATTGAGGATGGTGAATGGCCAAGAACTAGTTGATGTTATTGACCAAGCACTTAAAGCTATCTAAAACCCAAACAATTTCAGCTGGGCCTAAGTGGTTTCAAAACAAGCCCACAATTAATAAACCCATAACTCTTGTTGACCCACTCAAAGCTTTAACCCAATCAGCAGCGTCCAAGTCTTTTGGAGAGCAACGCACAACTATCTCAAACGCAAAACCACCCATTGCTAGCGTCAACTCGTCAACACCCGCAAACAGAGGAAGTCGTTTTCGAAGGCTCACTGAAGAAGAGGCAGCGAAAAAGCGAGAATTGGGTATGTGCTTTCGTTGTGACGAAAAATATGGACCTCTCCATCGTTGCAAAGGTAAGCCGTTCAATGTTCTGATTTTATCTGAGGATGATATGGCGGCCGAAAATCATAATGAGGAAGAACCATCGGGGACCAATAAGGAATCGGGAGGTGATTTAATGTCTCTTTCCATGCATTCTATTATGGGAATCACAAAGCCCAAGGGCAAAACTATGAAGCTGCTAGGGTCGGTTAATGGGCAAGAAATTTTGGTGTTAATTGATTGCGGAGCTACCCATAATTTTATAGCTTCCACATCAATTGAAAGATTGGGTGTGACGACTTCCACATCGAAACCTTATTTTGTTACTGTTGAAGATGACTACAAGGTGAAGGGAGATGGAATTTGCAAAGGGGTTAAGGTGAACCTACAGGGGTTGGAAATACAGTAGGACTTCTGCCTTTTTGATTTGGGTGGGGCAGACATGGTATTGGGATATGAGTGGTTGGATTCTCTTGGTGAAACCCCAGCTAATTGGCATTAACACACCATGAAGATTAAGGTAGGTGACAAGATTCATTGCTCAAAGTAGTCCCTGTAACTTTAACCATCTCCCTCCAAAATTGACTAATGAAAATGCAATCTCTATTGGATACAATAGATTTAGGAAACCCAAGAAGTGGTAAACCGAACCCTCGAGACATATCTTAGATGTTTCACTTCGAACAAGCCAAAACAATGGTGTAAATGGCTTCCCTGGGTAGAATATTGGTTTAATACCTCATACAATCAATCCATTGGCATGACACCCTTCAAAGCCTTGTATGGGAGGGACCCTCCTACTTTATTTAAGTTGGAAGACTATTATTCAGCAGTGGACGGGGTCAACGACTGCATCCGAGATAGAAATTCGGTGCTTAATGAGCTCAAGGAACAACTAACTACAACCCAGGTCAAAATGAAGTCTTATGCAAACCAACCCTGGAGGGATATCCACTATGAAGTGGGTGACTTGGTGTACCTCAAAATCAAACCATACCGGCTGAAATCTCTGGCCAAGAAACCAAATGAAAAACTCAGCCCTCGGTTCTATGGCCCCTACAAAATCAAGGCTAAATATGGACCCACAACTTATTGTTTGGAATTACCGGCTACAGCAAGAATTCATCTAGTTTTCCATGTATCTCAACTAAAGAAGTCTCTTCACCTGATAGCAACCTCACAAGAGCTCCCTCTTACCTTGATCGAGGAAATGGAACTACAAGTTACTCCCGAAGACATCAAGAAGGTGCGAAGGATGTCTGATGGACAGCTTGAAGTGCTTGTTAAATGGCACACTACCAGATTTTGAGTCCACTTGGGAGGATTACAAAGTGATTCGCAATCAATTTCCTGATTTTCCACTTGAGGAGAAGGTAAATCTTGTGGGGGAGGGTATTGATAGACCCCCTATAGCCCATACATACAAAAGAGGAAAGAAAGGGCCCAAAGTGACTATTGGGCCTGTGAATGGGAAGCAAGCAGTCGTATAGCAAGAAGAGAATGTAGAGAAAGGGCATGCAAGTGCAGCTGACTGGCATAACGGTTTGTGATGGTAGTGGGAGTGTGTGTAGGTTGTACCTAGGAGTATATCAGAGGTTTGTGGGTGTGTGTTGGGAGGGAATTGATCAGGTTATTGTAGGGAGAGTCCCGGCCTCTCGAATGCCCAGTCTTTATGTTTCATGCTTGTTTATGCTATTGTGTGTATGGTGTTTCTGATTCTTAAGGACCAATTTATCTATTACTGAAATATATGGCAGGAGGCTCTATCAACTGATATTAATAATAAAAAAAAATGCTAATTGATAGTTAGAATGTAAATATTTTAAGGTATACATGCCTCTTTGCAGGAGTGTTGTTTCATATCATTCAACATCCTCCTAATTAAGTGTTGATAAGTTGAAGCCATCAACAATAAGCGTTCTTGGGGTCCATTCTTTTCCATTTCTTTATCAACCGTAGATCATGTGCATGGTGCAAAAGTACCACCGTAAAACTTTGATGGAATGCAAATATTGGCTATTATTCTTGAGGTGGCCGTTAATAGAAGTGATATAAGCTTTGGACAATGTCGATTGCAAATGGAATTTGTTACATGATACCCTCTTTCATCTTCTTCAGAGATGCAAGTAAGGGCTTTCGATTAGTTTTTTGTAGCCACTACAACCAAAGGGAAACAAAATCGCATCAGAGATCTTTTCAAAGCTTTGAGATTAGACTTCAAAAAAGCTTGTACTTTTCTTTAGAACATGTCAAGTATGTTTCTAATTTGAAACAAATTGAAACTACTACAATTGAAGATTGGATTAATAAATTATGATTATCTCAAAACTTGTAGAGCATGAACTTGTTTGAAGTTTGTCAAAAGTTGGAAAATGGAACTCAACTCTTGCATTAAGTGTAAAAAGAGGGTTTAGGCGATATAGCACAAAAGCATACTAATCAAGCACAAGTGAAGGAAGTACGAAAAAAGCTTTATCTGGTCCAACACATGGAGGACACTTTTAGAAACAATGCAACGCAAAGATACATCAGGAGGATTTGGATTTTGTCATGACTTGTGTCACCAAGGTGATGTCCATATTGGGTCTTAAGACTAATTAACGATTATGTACCTTAAAAGTTCACCAAATTAGATATATGCAATCTCCCTCGAGCTCCTAGTTCTGGCTTCTATCACAAGGTAAAAATTGTCATCAAATTTTCGGATTAGATTTACCAAAAAAAAAATATCTTCAGTATCCCAAGTATACTTATAATCTGATTAGTTGATATTTGTATCAGCAATTAGATGAATTTGGATGTCCTGATCCAACGGTCAACACCATTGCAACATAAGCAAGGTATTAGTAAATTATAGGTTCCACATTGTTTCCCTTAATTTACAAAAAAATTTGTAGATAAAACATATCAACACCAATATAAACCTAGTTGGAGATAGAAAATACTAAATACTTCATAACTCCAGTTGAGTTAGATAAGTAATTAGTAACTTAGCATCACATCTAAACCATTTTTGCTTCTTCTGCAAAATCTATTTAAAGATAAATTTGTGGGTTGAATAGATACCTTAAGGTATACCACCTTGAAGGCTCTATCAACAGATCCCCTGAACATGAAAGTTATGACCTCAATAAGGATGGTGAAGGAGCTGGGTTCATATGGCACCTTAACTTTCAAAGTTTTCATTCTACAAAAAGGTGAAGGGCGGCGTGGAACATCAGGAAACATGGAAATCATCTGTTTAGCCAAAGAGCACGAAATCCATCATTGGATGATAAGTAACAAAACTCCTCCATTAAAACAACAATTACATGAACTGAAAAGGACATAAGCAGAGTAGATTGTACTTACACTGATAGTTTCAAAAGACAGTATCACAGTCTCTGCCCATCATCTGTAATTTTCTTCTTTGCTTAATCTTACCTATAAGTGTTCTTGCAGATCCTATTTAAAATATACTCTATACACTTGTCTTGAATGATAATGACTACCATTAAATTCAGATGTACTCTATAGATGATAAATTCAATCCAGACACTAAATCTTCAGATGTAGCTTAAGACGTACCTTATCTTGAAAAATCTATTGAAGTTCATACTCAAAATAATATGAAGCTTCAATTATCTCACATCACATATCACATATTTCTCACAAAGGGTAAATAAGTTAAAATGGCCAAGCTGTAATATCTTAATAACAAAAATTAATAGAACAGAAAATGCCCAAAACTTACCTGGTCTGCAACTGCATATAGAAGGGCAATGATACATGGAAGACAACAAGTCAACAACATACAACAATACCAATTATGCATGCCAATGCAACACAGAAAATGACAAAGAAAACATCAAAACCCATAAAAATTATACATAGCCTGCAAAGCAAGTTAAATTTGTCAAAGGTAAGGTTCAATAATCTGACATAAAATTCACCAAAAGACATTTAATAAGTAATAAAGATGCTTATAATTAATAGAAAAAATAAATTTCTCGTGAGAAAGAGCACAAACCAATAAAGCTGAGGAGAATCATGAGCTAAAGCTTGACTGCTAGATGATACCCAGTAAAATACAATGATCCACCAGATAAATGAAAACTTTGTATTTGCTGATTCCAAATGCTTTGCTACACTGCAAAGCAGAGATGACAATGGTAAAAGTATCAGTTTTCTTTAATAAAAAGACATACAGTGATCCACAATAGATAATAGCCAACAAATTTGAATGAATTGTCGCTCTTTTTCTTTAGCAATTGAAAAAAAGCTCTTAGATATCACATGAGTTGTTCTAACATACAGCACAGGTTCATTATGCACAGATGATAGAACTAATCAGGAGGTTAGGAGGTTAACACATTTCACAAATAACTAATGCTTGAAGTTTGAACAAATGCAGTGTTAAACTTATTTTTTTTTAAAGTTTAAATCAGTTAAATGAAGCACTTATCCCATTTGCAAATAAATTAAAAGAACCAAGGCTCACGAACACCCTCGTAGTTCTAGGGCTATTTCTATTGTGGTTTGTTCGCACTACCGTGCTTTAAATTTTGGCCAACAACTTAACAAATAGAAAACTCATGTAATTATAAGAGAACAGTTTTTGTTATCACTTAATTTATCAATAGAAAGTATTAATAGTGGAACAACAAATAGTATTGACCAAAAAATTAAACCAGAAAGAGCAGAAATTCACCTTGTACTCTCTTACCCACTTTCTGTTTGTAGAATTTATCAACGTTCCGAGGATTCCTAGTATTTACTTATATACTTTTCTGTTCTCAAAAGCATATTTTATTAGTAAAAAATTGAAATGATAAGAAGATGCTACAAGTCAGGAAAATATCCAACATAAGCAGATGGCAGTCATAAACTGGATCAGGCTTCCTCAATAGTTGTCAAGTGTCAAGTTATAATATAAGGTATAAAAAAGACCCTACAGAATGGTAAATCAGTTTAGACTTCAGACAGAAAAGTTTAAATGATGCATGAACCAATATTGATTCCATTCCATAAGATTATTAAGAACCATGTTAAAGTTACCCTGTCGAAAGTTTCCGGGAATGCTTTACCGCGGTAGCTGACATGAAGCTTTGCCTCGCAAGAAATGTCTGACTTATTGTGTGCAAGATTGAGGATTTAATAGTCAGGTTACACAATCAGAATATGAGACCGAAGTGTAAGAGAAAATTATGTAACAGAACAACAATATTGAAGTAAAATTACCTGCTCTGTGGCACATTTGCTTACTTTGTAAATTTTAGCATCATAATATAAGTTAAAGCTGTCCTCTTATTAGTAGGATTAAAGGAAGAAAATGTACTTCTTGGATACCAGCTTGTGCTTTTTGCAACAGCTTATTTTCATTCACATAGTCCTCTTAATTCTTAACAACTATAAGGATGGAGCAACACAATTTTTCGTAAACAAAAACACATAAACACACAAGCATCCATATATGATAATAAATCAAGAGTAATATAAACAAAAAAGGCAAACGCATTATTACCTGTATCTTGGTGATTTCTATCTCCTTTTTTTACTAACTCAAGTGTAAATGTGTTTTATGTTCAAGACTTTCTTTCAATGTTAGAAAGTGAAAATCATCAAAATGAAAAACATCATATACCCAATTAAATCTAGCCTGGAATTCAAAACTTGTCACATATTTGCAAACATGTAAAATGTAATCCGCATTGATCATTTTGGAGTTTCTCAAAGTCAATTACCATGATTTACTCACGTCTAGCTCTTCAAGAACTTTTTGGCATTGCAATTTGTTTGCTCCAGATATTGTAGCTCCAAAATCTACAAGCCTTGGTAATGTAATATCACCTATATGCTGTAGAATTGGAGAAAGAGTCACTGACACGAAATAATTTTCAATTAATTATAAGAATTTATAATGATCAGTAGAAATTATAAGAAATTTCATAATACCTTTGGCATATAAGGATGATCTTCATCATCAAAGGCCCTCCTCAGAACCCATTTTTCAATCCTTTTGTCCTTTGGTTTTATCTGCAGATAATAAATTGCAGACTAAATAGTAGTTTTTTTTTTCAATCCAACCAAATCATATAAGTTTATTCTCTTATCACATCATTAGAAAAAAAAAATGGGTACTGACAGAAGAACTTTGGCATCCTCATCAATTTTTTAGTTAAGAACCATAGGCAGATGGCAACAAATGATATGAAGATGCTAAAAGTCAGGAAAATATCCAACATAAGCAGATGGCAGTCACAAACTGGATCAAAGCTTCAAGTAAGATGCCATCTCAGAAATCCAAGCTTGTCCAAACTTAAAACAAAACACTCATCAACTTTTTCATCTCTTTCTCTCTTTTCATTTTAAAATTTTGAAGTTCTTATCACATGCTTTTTTTTTTACCTGTACAAATTTTCCTAATTGATCTGAAGGACACCTAATCTCATTCATAAGCTCCCACGCCATTATGGTTGGTTCGTCTTTATAAGCAACTCCGATAATGTTATTACGCCTTGTAAGTACAGTATACAATAGATAAAAAAAGATTAACTCCAATGTCAAAATAAGCAAATTAGTGAATATATTCAATTACTATAATGAAAATATGAAATTTTTACCTTGACGTGGTTTTTGTAATATCCCTTGACTAAAGGATTTCTGAAGAAATCATTTTATAGACTGACCCTGGCTTCTTGCCCATTCAACATACTGCTTCTTTCCTCCCAAGCTATCATAATTATTCACCAAACTCAAAATTAGCTTGATCCCATATTTTCTTGCTTCAGAAATCACAAAATCCAACCCCTTTCATTTTCAAATTCAAATTCATTCAAGCCGAGTCAGACAAATAACTTATAATACAATATACAGTAAATTAATAATTTGGTCCTGAAAAATTATAAAATTTTCAATTTAATCCTTAAAAAATGAAATTACCAGATTTAATTTGTTGCTTCCGATATCATAAAATCCAACTCCTTTCATTTTCAAAATTAAATATAAATAATCCCAAACTACAATATACAGTATATTATTTAACTATTTAATAATGCTACAACGTCAATAATACAGTAACTTTTTTGAGCTCCAGTGAGTTAGTTAATCCGAAGGAAGAAAGCTGAAACGTGGTTTGCAAAAGGAAAATCTTGGCAAGGTGCAGTTTAAGACAGATATGCTATACCTGTATGGGTAGAGAAGGCAGATTTTTGATATGGTTGTTCTCGGCAACACTTGCGCTGGAAACCAGACTCTATAATTTTTTAGGGTTTCAAGCTGATAGTAATGGTATTGTTTCGTTTGATTGCCGAGAAATAGCAGAGAGTTTAATATAGAGTAATCGGCATTTACCTTGAGAGCGTCGTCGACGTCGATGAATGATCCAGAGGTGATTGATTCACCAAAATCTCCAAAGGCGTCGTCGGCTTCCTCATCTGAATTGCCATCGCTGTTGTTGAAGTTGAAGCAATTACAGCGATTGCGGCCGCATTTCGTAGGCAGAGATTGTCTCCTCAATATAACTCTGCACCATTTTTTCCAAGAAAATCGAACTTGGCTCGAACTCTGTAAACCCTAAAAAATTAGAGAGTCTGATTTCTAGTGCAATTTTAATAATCAGGCAGGGATAGAGGGGGAGAGAGTGAGAGTGAGAGAAAGAGAAACAGAGAGGGTGAGACAGATAGAGAAGGATGGTTTTTCCTTTCTCCAATCTAATATTGAAATCCCAAAACCAAAACCATATTGGACGGAGAAGAAGAGAGATTGACATACCTCAAGCAAGCGACGACGACCAACTGAGCAAGAGTAAGCGTCGACGACGATCTAAGCAAACATCGACAGTGATCTGAGCAAGCAACGGAATGTGGTTTCGGTTTGGAAGGGAAATAGGAATGAGTCGGAATAGGTGCAGAGGAGAGGGTGAATTGAGAGAGATAGCCATTAAAGTGAGAGAGAAAGATTTGAAATTTAAATTTTGAATTTTGAAAAAAAAAAAGTGAAGATGAAGTGGCACCCATGACATGGTTTCTGAATTGTTAATAAAAATTTAAGAATTGAATTCTAAAAAAGTTGGACGCGTGTCAGGTTATGGTGCGAGTGAGGAATTGGAATTCAAAGCTACTCTCCAAGTGAATATGACACCTATGAAGACTAAAAACATTAAAATGCAGGATATATAGATATACTAGTTTGAGACCCGTGCATTTGCACGGGCTCAAAATTTTTTGTTCACTGTCCTGGAGGATTTAATAATGTGATGCATTATCTACCAAGAATATAATATTTGCACAGTCAGTAAAGATAATATGATACTATAATTGACTTAATTACATTAATAATATAGTGACTGCAAATGTGTTTGAGATGTAAGTTATGTTACAGTCCAAAATAAGCTAAATATTTAAAGTTAAACTGCTGATAATGGAAGTGATAGACATTAGAATTTGTACAATCAAAAGATGTCAATTCTTCCTAATTCATCAAAATAGTTAGATTAGAGTTCTAATAGGCTAAACCATCAAATCTAGAGCTGCTGTTCAGTCAATCTTCTCAATTTTAATGTGCTTTTTTGGTCTGGAGGTGGGCAACTGAGGTGTCAAGAGATCATCCAAAGATGTATCGTCAAATTCCTCAATGATAGATTTAGATTTTGCAGGTGTGGACTCAGCTGCACTTGAAGAAGATTTATCTTGATGACTTTCTAGACAATGTGATCCATAGTCCTATATAAAGCATAGAGTTAGTATAATAAGGAATGGAATTGAAGTAATGCACTTTGTAAGTTTTTATATATATTGGTTAGGAATGCATATAACTGAAATTAAATTGCAATACATATTGGACAGAAATGTAGAACTTTGAAATTGGATATTACTTAATTCCTCTTTAGTAATTATAGCATAAGTAATATAAATAAGGGACATGTTAGATCATTTTAAATTTCGTAATCCCTCTTTTTTGCATTGATGAAAGTTGGACAGCAACAGAGAATAGTTCATAAAATGATAAATGGTGGGGCAAATATCAAAAGTTCAAATTAGAGTGCTATTTTGAAATGGATTCTATGTAAATTCTGAATTGTTAATAAAAATTTAAGAATTGAATTCTAAAAAAGTTGGACGCGTGTCAGGTTATGGTGCGAGTGAGGAATTGGAATTCAAAGCTACTCTCCAAGTGAATATGACACCTATGAAAACTAAAAACATTAAAATGCAGGATATCTAATCTAATCTAATCTAATCTAATCTAATCTAATCTAATACTTTAACAAAGTAAAATAAAAGTTGCACACGTGTCAGCTCCACAATAAAAGTTGCATTTTTCCACTCTAATTGTGGAGCTGACACGTGTCCCTCATTTTTCCACTCTCCAATTTTGAACTTTCCGCCAAACCTCTCAGCGCCAAATTCAATCTTCCACCATCTCTTTCTTTTGCTGCCACGTGTCACTCCGAAATCCAATCTTCCTCACCTACCTGTACTCCCTCCTCATGTCTGCCTCAAATTCCCGCTGCCTCATCTCTTTTCAAATTTTGAATTTCAAATTGCAATCTACCACATTTCAATCATCAATTCCACATCACCAAAAGCAGAACACATTTTTCCCAACCTCCTTCTTCTCTCACCTACCATTCTCTTTGTCACCATTCCATCCTCCCAAAAATTCCATCTCCGTCGTCGCTATCCGCTCGCAGTTCAGCCACGAGCGCCGCCGTCGTCAGCCATGAGCACCGCCGTCGTCAACCACGAGCGTCGCCGTCGTCAGCCACGACCTTCCTCCTCTCCCCTCTCACTTTCTCTCCCGATCTATATATATCCTTACATGATTACAACCATCCTCACTTCATAATTATTTTTTTCTCCCTTATACAAAGTCCAACCAGGGTGATTGATTCATGTTTTTCATGCAGTCATGTATTCTTTTTGCAGTGAAGGAGGTGTGCTTGCTGGATCAATGAAGCCACGAAAAACAGAGAATTTTCCAACTTCAGTAGGTTAGAATGAAAAAGGTTTTGGATAGGAATGTATTATTTTTATGTCTTTCAAGAATTAAAAAGTGTAAATTAAATTCCATTCACCGTTTTCAGATGTTGAAGGTCTTTCAGGGACAATTCTCTCTTCCTCTCTTTTTAACCCTACATTGCCCTTCCTTCTCTTATTTTCTCATCTCGCCGACTTCTTCTTTTTCTTCTTCTGATCTTCTTCTTTGTCTTCGTTGCCTACTCAGATTGTCGCCGCCGCTTGCTCACGCATCGTCGTCGCTTGCTCGAGGTATGACATTACTTCTTCTACTCATCTCGCCGACTTCTTCTTTTTCTTCTTCTGATCTTCTTCTTTGTCTTCGTTGCCTACTCAGATTGTCGCCGCCGCTTGCTCACGTCATCGTCGTCGCTTGCTCGAGGTATGACATTACTTCTTCTTTTTTCCGTTCGTGTGCTCCCGCAGTTCGTCTTCTCCGCCTAAGCCCCGCCGTCGTCAGGCACGACCTTCCTCTTTGCCGCCGTTGTCATAAACTTTTGCTTCTATCATCATCGGAACGTCATCGTCAGCCACGACCGTCGTTTCCGGTAAGCTTCTCCCGCGACCTTTCTTCACTACTTATTATTCACATTGTTGTCGATTTTGGTTTTGATTTTGGCATTTCATTGTGGAACACTGAAAATGATAGAAGTTTTGTGGAACATTTTGCTTTAATGGTATAAAGTTAGTTTTTTGGGGTTTGTAATTGTTCTTTTGATGATGTTGTTTTCGATTTTGGGTAATTTCGTCGAAATAAGATAAAAAAGGAGAATGATTGTTTATTGGTAGAACAACTTTTGGATGTGGTTTGTAATGATTGTTCTAATGATTGTTCTAACCACGGGTGATGGAAATAAAGATGATAGATTTGGAGCGTTAAGTAGCTCACACTGTGGGTAATTTCCGCCGGCGACGTTGTCACTTGCATTTATGCCGCTTCTCCGACCGTCATCTCCGGTAAGCACTGTATATTTTCCAGTTACCCTAGACGAGAAGCTCGCTTCTATTGGAAAGATCCAGCGAATCGAGAGATAAATTAGATTTCGAAATTAGACGAAGAACGGAATGAATGTCGCCGGAGAAGTGACTGAGATCGATGGAGTTGAATGTCGAAAACCTAAGGAAGAGGCGAGGAAGAGAGGGAATCGGAGATTTGTTGACAATGGCGAGGGAGGAATGAAGTCTGTTGGTGATGGCGAGGAATCATATATGGCTTTACTCATCTTTCTTTTTGGTCTGTCATGGTGACTGTGACTGTAAATGATGATATAGGCCTTTATTATTTTGTAATTCATTTGTAATCAGTATCACAACTTTGGTATATTATATGTCGATTGAACCACTTACATTTACTTTGTAAATTTCTTTGTTTCAAAGCACACACTCATTGAAATGCCAACACCTGTCCCATAATTTCCCCTCCATGATTGGCGGAAGCCCTCCACTCAGATGGTAACTCCGATTCCCCTCCTCGGACAGGATTGGCGGATAGCCTCCACTGGGAGGACTGGCGGATACTCGGATGGTAACTCCCATTCCCCTCCTCGAACTCCTCGGACACCCTCCAGGATTGGCGGATCTTTAGTAGATAATCTAAAACAGACTGACATTTGTATCTCAATCATTATAATTATGAATAATCAACTTCAGCAATGTCATGCCACTTACGTTTTCTTTCAGTTTTGAACCCGGACATTTGTATTAATTGATAAATTAATTGATAATTCATAATTGAAGTTACCATGCGAGTGGAGGGTATCCGCCAATCCTGGAGGGTGTCCGAGGAGTCCGAGGAGGGGAATCGGAGTTACCATCCGAGTGGAGGGCTTCCGCCAATCATGGAGGGTGTCCGAGGAGTCCGAGGAGGGGAATGGGAGTTACCATCCGAGTATCCGCCAATCCTTCGAGTGGAGGGTATCCGCCAATCCTGTCCGAGGAGTCCGAGGAGGGGAATCGGAGTTACCATCCGAGTATCCGCCAATCCTCCGAGTGGAGGGTTTCCGCCAATACTCCGAGTGGAGGCTATCCGCCAATCCTGGAGGGTGTCCGAGGAGTCCGAGGAGGGGAATCGGAGTTACCATCCCAGGATCCGCCAATCCTCCGAGTGGAGGATATCCGCCAATTCTCGAGAGTGTCCGAGGAGTGGATTCCATCCATGAAATCTGAACGCCCTTCATTGGGCCACCTGTCACAATTTTTTTTTTCAGAATCCCACACAATCAAACTCTCCAGGATGTCACACACGGAGAGAGAGGATTGGCGGCTACCTTCCGCCCGGATACCTTCTGAGGAGGGGTAATCAGTGTTACAATCCGGGTGGAAGGTATCCGCCAATCCTGGAGAGTGTCCGAGGAGGGGTAGTCGGTGTTACAATCCGGGTTGAAGGTATCCGCCAATCCTGGAGAGTGTCCGAGGAGGGGTAGTCGGTGTTACCATCCGGGTGGAAGGTGTCCGCCAATCCTGGAGAGTGTCCGACGTGGGATAACCGGTGTCACCATTCGGGTGGAAGGTATCCGCCAATCCCTGAGAGTGTCCGAGGAGGGGTAGTCGGTGTCACCATCCGGGTGGAAGGTATCCGCCAATCCCTGAGAGTGTCCGATTACCCCTCCTCAGACACTCTCAGGGATTGGCGGATACCTTCCACCCGGATGGTGACACCGGTTATCCCACCTCGGACACTCTCCAGGATTGGCGGACACCTTCCACCCGGATGGTAACACCGACTACCCCTCCTCGGACACTCTCCAGGATTGGCGGATACCTTCAACCCGGATNCTCCCAAAAAATCAACGCATAAATAAGTGGAGTTAAATGATTTAAGTGGATTTAAAATTACAGAGGACGTGTGTCATTTGCCCTCCGGGGGTAGTCGGCGTGCAAATCTGAACGCACATATCAATTTCTCTAAAGAAAAACTCTCAATGTCCCTAAGTCAATTATAGTATCATATTATCTTTACTGACTGTGCAAATATTATATTCTTGGTAGATAATGCATCACATTATTAAATCCTCCTATATACCAACGCTTATCCTAAGTTAACATTGGTACATAATTTCACTGTCGTCTGCTTCCAACTCTTGCATATTCTTTTGCATAACCTTCTATTTGATAGTTTTGTTGAGTGTAATTGTCCCTTTCTCTTCTTTAAGGGAGTAAAATTAAATAGGATGTCTTGATACTTTCTTCTATTTTCTTACACTGACAAAAAAGTTAAGATATGCATATGTTATAGTTCTTTCAAAGTGATATTGTAATATTGTAAATGAGAGACTCATTAGATGTACTTAATTGTTCCTTTTGGACCGTAATGATGTTAAACTATCTAATACTTTTGCAGTATGTATGTTATAGATTGTTGCTACTAAATCACATATCTGAAATTATAATTTTTGGTATGCAAGGTCAATTCTCCAGGACGATGTGATGAAGATTCCCAATTATATAAATTGTCAGGAAAAAACCCGTGCAAACGCACAGGTCTCATACTAGTATAGATATATAGATAAAATAGATAGATAGATAGATTAGCCAACCTAATAATTTAGAATTTTAATTGTTATATTTAATATTTATATTTATATATTTATATATTTTATTGAGCTTGTGGTAAAAATATGAGAGGAAACTCGATAAAAAATTTCACTTGACATTATTTTGACATTATAATAGAACATCATTGAGTAAGAAATGATAACTGAGATAGAGTTTTCAAAAAAAAAGTTGCATGTTTGAAATATACTCTCTGCAACAAATCTAACATATAAATTACCGACAAGTGTTTGGTGTAGCGGCTAGGCGAGTTACATCCTAGGGAGAGGACCCAAGTTCGATCCCTAGAGTCAACATTGTTGGGAGGGCTCTGACCATTTCGTCTCTGAGGCCCGAATGGGATTAATCTTCGCTTATACCGTTACACGGATAGGCGGGTCATACCCATGACTTAACCGAAAAAAAAAATCTAACATATAAATTTTGGTAAGAAATTCTATTTTTAACATTTCGAGTTTCTTGGACCGTTTTGGAAAGATTCAAATAATTTTGGACATTTCTATAAGATAAAAGACCCTTTCATGTCCCTAACGTTTGTGGTCAGTTTCAGTTATGCCCCTAACGTTTGTTTTGTGTAAATTATGCGTCAATGTGAAACGTTAGTGTCAATTATACCCTAACCTCAATTTTTTTGGCCAAAGTCTTATTTTGGTTCCTCGAGTTTGCTCAAAGTTTCGTTTTGGTCACTCAAGCCTCCGGCGAACTTTCCGGTGAGATACACGGTAGCCCCAACGACTACAAAACTCCTAACTTAAGGTTTTTTTACCTCCTGAGTTCAATGGCGGCCTTCATTTTGCGAACAAATGACCGAAAATATAATTTTCGGCGATTGTGTAATTTTTCGGCATTTATGTAATTTTTTGGCGGCTTGCTAGTCATTTTTTCGCAAAATGGAGGTCGTCATTGAATTCAGGAGGTAAAAAAACCTTGGATTAGGAGTTTTCGTAGTTGTCGATGCCGCCGTGTATCTCACCGGAAAGTTCGCCAGAGATTTGAGGGTCCAAAACGAAACTTTGAGCAAACTTGAGGACCAAAATAGGACTTTGGCAAAAGAAAAAACATTAAAGTTAGGGTACATCTGAATAGCATAACTGAAGTCTACATCTGAATAGCAATTCATCCCCCTTAACTCCCAGAAATTTCAAAACAGCCCCAAATGCTTCCGTAGCAGCCCATCCCACTACTCATTTGGCAAACCCTCACGCTCCATCACTTCTCTTCCTCCTCCCACCTCATCCACAGCCACCCACCATCGCCGCCTTCCCAAGCCGCCGGCGTCGCACCTCCGGCCACCTCCAGCTCCGCCGTACGTCGGCCAACAGTGGCCCACCACCGGCTATTCTTCTTCCTCTCCCTAGGTGACGTTTTCCACTCCATTGATGTTTCCATTTGATTCTTCTAATTCCTCTCCTATTTCTTATGGACTGTTGATGAATTCTGAGTTATTTTCCATCTTTAAACTATTGGGATATTGATTAGAAGCTTTGCTTCTCTATGGTTGATGATTCACCATTCCCCTTCTTCACTTTTTGGTCCTTTGGGTCGTCACGGAATCTGTCCAAAGTATGCTGTCAGCATGCATTTTGGCCTGTTTTTGAGCGTGAGATTGAGTCTTCAAGCTGTCCCTGCTTGCTTCCCTGTTTTTGGTGTATGTTAACGTGCAATTAGATTATAATTTGCATGAAACATTTAAACTCAAATGTTACCTAAGCTTGCTGTTTGTTTTGGTGTCCCTTAGAATGCTATTTGACTCGATACATTGTGTACCCAATACCCAACCTTTATACTTTAGTGCGAGCATCTAATACTATATTTTATTGGGTGTATTGGTTATTTTAGATATAAGATAGAATTGGATAACAATGTTAGAAGTGTCATTATTGGGTCTAGTTCTATGCATGATGCTAGCTTCTGTGATTCGTTAAAGGGTCATGAAATTGATCTTCTTTCATATACCTTTTTCTTTTCTGGGAACAAATATTAAAGGCCACGATATTCAAGAATAATTGATTACTTGCTAATCATTACAGAATAAGCAATCCAACTTTGGGATGAGCTCAAGCTGCTCTTCCCTAACTGTAGTGTGGATAATACCAATTTGATTGGTAGTTGGGTGACGTGGAGTAACCTTCATATATAATTACCTCAATTCAAGAGAATGGGAAGTATCACTGCTACAACTGGTGCTGCAATATGGAAAGAGATAGAGCTTGCTGAAAGGTAAACAGTTTTTCTGCTGGAATTTTTGGATTTTAAATACAAGGAGACCAAATGAAACCTTCTATCCATAGTTTTGGTTTTATTGTACTCGAATAGTACTGGTCATGCCAAGCTCTTAACGCCTTAGGCAAGAGGCGATAAAAAGGCGCACTCTTGAGCAAAATAAAGCACTATAATATGAAAAAGACATGCTACTTGTGAACCTTATGAATCATCTTTGTTTGAATTTCTTCTATATAATTTATGTTGATGATCATGTTACTTTTTCCGATTTTGTTTCTATTGCCCATTGTAGCTACCTTGTGTGCTCCATGTTTGAAGAAGCTGCATCATTAGCTTCCTCTATTTTGAAGTGCATACATGATCATGGTAGAAGCATTGTAATCAAAGAAGAAGCGTGTGACATGTTGGAATCAACTGGTATGGTGCTGGTTCAGTCATTGAAGGAACTTGGGAGGTATATCTATTTCATAAGTACATTTGTTTCCTTTGTTGTCATTAAAAATGGAGCAACAATTTATAATCATAACAATCCTATTTTTAATGCTAGACCACTGCAAGAATTAAATTTTGTTAGATGATATAACATGTAACTCTTCTTACATTGAGGCTCTAACTGAACTTTTCTTTCCATAATTATTTATATCCTTTTGTCCTCTTCTTCTGATTAAACATTAAACCATTTTTAATGACTGTTTTATACTTCCTCACCTAGTATAATTGTATTTGTGTTGTACTTTTAGTGATTGACACAGACTTTCTTGGGAAATTAATAATCGATATGCTTTAAGGCTTGAGTTTATAGTTATCTAATAATCTTGAACATTGGGCTTTTGCAGGACATCAGAAATTCTGAATCAACTCAGACTTTCATTTGTTTCAGTTAAGTCGGTTCCTGCTCAAGTTTTTCTTACAGGGTATGCTTGGCCTCCGTCTGATGACAACCCTTGATTATTTAAGATCCTCCATTTAATAAAGAATTCAACGTATGCATATGAAAGGTCATGATTAGTATTGTTGTGTTAATTTTCATTTATAGTAAGAATAGTTCTTCCTACAAACAAAAAACAGGGCATTTAGGATATATAATCTTTTTCTTGCCTATAATTTCTCTTAAAATGTAAAACAGTGGTATCAAGAGTTTCAGATTTATTTGACCATAAGTAAAATGATAAGACAACTGATTTTCATTCCTAAACCTAGTTGTGTGGGGCCTACAGATGTTGTAATAGATACCAGATTCATATATCCCCATTTATAAAGCCTGATTAAATTTGAAGATAATTTTATTCTCTTCTCCATTGCTAGAAAGAGAGACATACATGATGGAGAAAAAAAAAGAAGTCATGTATATTTATGTTTTTTATTCAGAATAACCCAAGGTACAGCATAGAGGCAAAAGTAATATATATACAAGGAAAAATTCCAAATCTTGGTAATTAGGAATCAAGATATTAAATACCTAAATAAAACTGATTCTTAGAGAAACTAGAAGAAAACAGAAGAAAGAATAATATTTTTACTAAATATTTGCTGTGTCACTCCCTCTCATGTTGGAGAATATACATCTATCATTCCCAGCTGGGATGCAAGAGAGTCCTTTGTTAGAATATCTGTTTGTTACTTTGTTTCCCTTAAGCATCATAGTTCACTTTTATAAACCTTTGTTCTATCTTTTCCTTGACGAAGTGGCAATCAATCTCCACATGTTTAGTCCACATTAGAATATCCATCATTCCCAGATAAGAAATCCATTAGAAGGGACCTGTTATCAGACTCACTCATTTCATATTCTCTCCTCTTTTCCCCTCAAACATGTAGTTCACCATCTGCCACAATAGGTAACACACTATTTAATACAGAATTGAATTATGGGGAAATCATTTTTCTTTGCCAAGAATTAAGACCATTATGATAAAATAAGATATTGAATCTAATTTACCGAGAAGAGATCTGAACCTGAGAAATTAATTGTTCTTCAACTACTGGTGAAGGTGTCTCTGGAGGCAGATGCCGGTGTGTTCTTTGCTTGACTCATCCTCTTGTTCGCTCTGGATGACAATGGCATCTCAAGATTGCCACTACAAGCAGCCTCTGCAGTTGAAGAAT
Source organism: Chamaecrista fasciculata (assembly GCA_003254925.1). NCBI lineage: Eukaryota > Viridiplantae > Streptophyta > Magnoliopsida > Fabales > Fabaceae > Chamaecrista > Chamaecrista fasciculata. The sequence continues at coordinate 89,947 of QANZ01048418.1, forward strand.
CATTTGTTATATTGATCAGCACTCATTAATATTTCTATTTTCCATTTCTTTCCCTCAATTTTTGAACCACCCCTTTTGTAACCTTCAATGTTTCCTGAAGATTCACCATGATGAAAAGAAAATGTGAAATGTATGAAGAAACATCATTTTGTGTCGCTGCCTTCTCTCTGCTGCCTACTTCCTCATAACTCAGCTCAGAGCAGCATTTTGAGGCATCAGAGAAGTTGACGACTTTGAACAGAGATGAAGTGTGGTCTTGACATCCACACCCAGAGTTTTGTGGAACCCAGAATTGTGCGACACTCAAGCGAGGAAGGATGAGTGTGGACTATTCTGAGTGGCTAAGTTTCTTGCTCTACTGCACTATTACCATGCAAGAAACAGAGACATTCAAGATGGAGAAAAACTATGTTGTATATCGTTTGTTATTCAGAATAATACAAGGTACAACATGGACAAAAAGAAAATATGCAAGGAAAAATTGCTTCATTACAGGAATCAGGGATTAAGATATTAAATACCTGAAGAAAATTTAATTCTAAGAGAAAGTAGAACACAGAATAGGAAAATATATTAACTATCTTTACAATGTATTGTATGACTAAGTGCCAGTTGGACGTTGCATCATAACCTGTCTACAACAATGAGGTGGATTGAAAATTTATGTATCTTGTACATCTTGTTTATGCCTGTATAGATTTGGTATAGGTTGCATGTAGTATCATTGTTATTTTGTTATAGATGGGTAATTCTCCTATTTATATTGGTTATGCAATATATGCCAGTGGCATCACATTCAAAATTATAATAACTGATAAGAATGATGCACATTTTTTCTCCTGGATCAGGGCTTGTTTCCAAATTGCAGATGGTTCTCCTTTTGGCGTTCAACAATTTCTTGAGGAGTTTCTTAATGGATGGATTGTTGGTGACGAACAATACTGCACTGTCATAACAGAAGCAAATTTAGAGCTTGAAAGTGGACATAATTTACAATTTGTTTTGGAAATTGACAAGTATATGGAAGTTGTTGAACTCTATACTCTCACACTTCTTGCAACAGTTCTAAATGATGTAGATCTTGCAATTTCTTGGGTTGAGAAAGCTTCATTACCTGAGGGAAAACGACAGGTAAACTAATGTGTATTCAGTAGATTTTGGTATTCATATTGTCGTGGGTTAATGTTAATGTTTTTTCTTAGGAATTTGAACTGTAAGTGTGAAAGTGTGATAACACCACCACCAAGGGATTTTGATTGATTGAAAATGCACAACTTGCTAGTCGTAATTTAGTGTTCAAAAATAGCAATGCTGTTCACTGAAACAGCCAAAACAGAACATGTGTGATTTCTTCAGAATATCTCCAGCTTAACCAGTTCAAAACCCAAACAGAGGCATCAAGCTAGGGTTTTGATGCCTTTTCAGTTTGTTTGTGTTAAAGGTTTAATTCTCAGAACAACAGATCTAAATCTGATTACCCTGACAAACTTCAGTGAGTATGAAGAGGAGAGGAGTATGAATGGTATTACTGGCCTACACTGGCAGGTTCCTATCTTTCTATTTATAATAAGATTAAGTAGTACAAGAGTAGAATTATTATGTGCCCATTCCACCAGTTCATGACACAATATGTGGTTCCTCCACTGTTATTGTTTCCTTCTGTGTAATGATGAAGAGGGGAGAGATGTAAGAGATAGTTAGGCTTAAGGAGCTATGGCAGAAGTTTTTTCGGGGGCTGGGGCTATGAGAGTTAACGATTAAAAGTACTCTTAACTGAAATAGGCAGCCTGCAAAATGTTGTTTCCATATGTTGGTGCAGTCCATGGTGCACCCTTAAAACCTAAGACCTTAATTGGGGATTTTTGGTCATCATCTTCATTGGGGACAATACCTTCTTAAATATCATTATTGTCCAATGCTTAACGTCCTTTTCCATTTCTTATGCATTTGCAATGTTGTAAGTGCATAGATGAGGTCAGAGAATAAACAGAGGAAGGAAATTCGGGCATAGACGAGGTTATAAAACAGAGGAAATGATGCTATTTGGGTCTTATTTCCATGTCGCACATGTAATTTATGCAACATGCTGCAAGAAACAGCTCATGTATGTGCTGTTGCATGAAGCACACCATATGAAATTTGCAATGCCACAGATGTGGGGCAGCACAAATCCTATGGCATTGCGCCATGGCTTGCCTTCAGCATGTCTCAGTATCTGAATCTAATTCTCTCTTTTCTCTTTTTTTTTTCGTTAGTTCCAGTCTTATCAAAACATTCATTTGGTTTGTGGTTTTGACTTTCTTAAGAGCTGCAAAGTTTTGGCCAAAAAAAAAGAGCTGCAAAATTTACTTACCCTCTTTCCTCATTTCATGTCTCATTTACTTCGAAACAAATATGACATGGACTGAGGTCTGGTTGTCAGTTTTTGAGGTGGATTTATTTGTCTTAAGTTGACAACATTTAGAATCAGCTGTATCTTTTTCAGGTTTTACACTTAGCTTTATTTATTTATTTTACAGTTAAATGACTTGTTTGTGCCAAATTTAATTATAATTGTCAACATGGTTGTATTTGATTAAATTCTTGTATGGAAAGAAACGTATAAAACAAGGAAAAAAGGAATTTATTTACTAGCTAATGTTATTCTTTTATTTCTATAGGGACTTTTGAGGAGGTTACACTCTATGCATTCCTTTAAATCTACCACCTTGTCCCAGATTTCCCAAACACCGTCACCTGCAAATAATAATGAAGCTTCTTCTCTGACAGAACTTCATGCATGTGAAGGTTCACCTAAAGCCCTGAAAATTAAAGAACCAGACAACAAAAAGTTAAGTTCAAAAGCAGCGATTCTAAAGTTGTCTGAAAGAATAGAACCATGTTTCTGGTGCTTCCGTGCTATCAAGTTGAAGTTTGGGTCTACTCAGTTTGTGATATCTAGTGGGAAGATAATGCTTGGTTGTTTGATCTTGATCATATATTATGTTTTCAGGAAGAAGAAAGCTAGTGCAAAAAGGTATTCATGTATTTCCTACTTGAATTCATGCCTTTTGATGAATAAGTTCTACAATATACTATTACTTCATGCATTCATCATCCAAATCATCTTACCAAAATCATGATCTGGTTTTATCAAAATTAACTGTGTTTAAATTACCACCCTTTCCTTTTCTACATTAGTCAAGGAAAAAAAGAACCTTTTAGTTCCTGAAGTTGTTCAGAGCTTAACATTACCATGAGTTTTCCATTCTTCCATTCTTTTTTTAAAAAAATGGTGTGCATGGTATGGTTGGAAGTGAAACTAAGATTTAATAAAGTGTATGAAAATATTCAACTTTTGAAAGAAGTTTCAGGGCCACCACAGTATCAGACTATCCATTTTGAAGTTGGTCTTGTATGTTTCTATTTATTTAGATATATTATTTGCAATGAATCATGAAACAATGATGCATAATATTGCATATGTCATATAAAGAAGAAGTGAAATGTGTGATGGAGTTGACAGCATGGGGTGCAGTAGAATACCTAGAACTAGGACTGCTATGGAACCAAAAATGGCTGCATCTAATGCACTTGGCCAAAACAGAAGTATGGAAAAACGTTTATTATGCATGCATTGTCACTTCTCTACTTATAATCTTAATATGGAAGTTATGGTATCTGCAAAAAAATGTTTTAAAACTTTTTGATTGCTATGTCGTCTCAAATCAGGTTGACCTGCCCTGTTGTCTGAAAGGTCTCCACCACGTTGAGTTTAGGTCCACTTTTTTCTTTTTAAAGGTTGCCCATGCCCCATTGCTGTGATTTATCCTAATTTCGCTGTTTTACTAAGGATGCCAATAGATATTTTATGAATTTTTATTTTGGGATTTATTAGGCTAGGGTCTCGCAACAATTGAAGAGCAAATCAAGAGAAAATTGTTGAAGCTGGAGAGTGAGACAAGTGTAGAAATAGATTGGTGAATCAATTGAAGCTTTACATAGGAGGATAAGCAACAATCTCGACAATATCACCCTAATAAAAGCTTTGTAGTTCAATCCAATAACTGAATCATAATCTGACCTTACTAATGGATGAAGCTTTTATTCATAATTCATATAAAAACATGCCACAGAATAACAAGACAATTAATGGTGCTAAAAACAAGGATTCAGTTTATAGGTGCTGCAAATTACTAAGTAGATAAGCTACACGTCCAGTCCAGAATATATCCATGTTCTCAAACTTCCATTGCATCATCACAAACCCGGCCTGTTATATTTTTAGACAGTCGTTCGTAAAGAAAGTTGAACTAGAAATTCAGTAGAATTCTTATTGTTCATTAATCTTTAGAGTGGATTTGTTTATTTAAAATGTTAGTTACTTTTATACTACTGTTAGCTGTTTTAGTAGTGTGAGACTCAAATGAACAAGTATTGGTAATTGCTTGTTTCTAATTACTCAAAGCTTTTTAGATATGAGAAATCTTAAAGAGATCGAGTGTGGTTGAATGAAATGTAAAGTCAGATTTTGATATTCCGTTATAGGATTTGATAATGGATGATAAAATAAACCTTATGCATAACTGTTTCGCTTGATACATCATTGTCTCTGGGATTGCATTTCTGGGTAACTTCTAAACTGATTAAGCAAGGTGTAGGATGGGAATGTTTGGATTGAGGATAATTAATGGAAAAGGGAAAAGGGAAAAGGAATGGGAGAGTTGGAATATGTTTCTTTGTTTTTTTTTTTTTTTCGAAAGTTAAAAATGTAGAGAAAAGATAATAAAAGATTAATTCTTAGTTCTCCATAGTTTCTTCTTTCATAAATTTAAGATATCCTATCCTAATTAGGGTATTTAAGATGAGATATTAATAACCAGATAAAGGAAATAGGAATGAGGAGCTAAACTTCCCCTTTCTTCCCTTCACTTACTCTCATAAATTCCTAAATATACCTTAAATAATTCATGGATCTAAATCTTTAGATTCAGTTATTTTTTTTTTGGGTAACTAAACGTTATTTATGGTATCCACCGTCGGTAACAGTGACTTCCCTTCCTGGTTTGTAAGCACCTCAATGGGTGAGACAAATGGTCCAAAAGATTTAAAGTTGGTTCATACCTAAAGTTAAGAATCAAACTCATAGCATTTGGTTTAGGGTAGACAAGTTGCTACCACTTGACTATACCCCGAGTTAAATCCTTATCTTCTGAATGATGATTTGTGCTTCTGTCTCTAGAAACTTCTGAATCTTTAACATGGAAGCAAGTTTTACGTGATTTGGTGCATTTACTTGAGAGGCATTTTGTATTTATGAATTGTCATGCATGGTTTAGGATTGTGGGAAGACAAGTGGCTGCCATGAAGAGGGCTTTGGTAGATTTGTGGGAGCTTGCATTTTCTTATCAAGTAAACCCTCTTGCTGCAGTTCAACCTCTCCCTGCTGCAACACACGGAGGTCACTGATGGAATTATTGGTCATCATTCATGACCTGCCATTTTCTTCATTTCATAACGTACGTCTCTTCTCTCTTGCTTTGTAATAGTGTATTAAGATATGTATTACTTACATATAGCAGAAGGAAAGAAAAAAAAAAAAAAGGATATTTATGATTTGAAGAATGAAGGGCCGGCTTGGCTCAGCGGTAAGCATACTTGCCGTGGGGTCTGAGGCCGTGGGTTCGAACAAGCCTCTCTGCAAAAGAAAGGGTAAGACTTCTAGTATATTCCCTTTTCCAGCACCTCCACCAAGTGGAGACTCGAACTGGGATGATCCTTTATGATTTGAAGAATAATGTAAAGAAAGCTCCAAAACAATACAAATATACTATATGCATTTGTGTACTTAGAATTGTGAGGACTGACGATTGTGATGAAAATAAAATCATTACAATGCAGATAACCTATATATTGTGATTAAAAAAAATCATTAGTTTTTTTTTTCCATTGATAAATTTGCCATGGATATGCTAGTTAATTTCCTGCGCCATGATCTATGCTTTTTGATTTGGTCAAGATAAGCACCTTAATGTTGTGTTTTTTTTTTTTTTTGGGTAAAGCTTAATGTTGACAATAGTTCCATTGCAGATTTTTTTCATGCTTAGACCAAAATAAAATAAATTTACACAAGAGAACCGAAAATAAAAAGCATTGGCTTCAAGAAGCTAATTTTACTGTAGCTAAACAAACTTGAACGCAAATCACATTCTGGAAAGTGCAAGGTTTTTTTTTGTTAAAAAAAGTTTAAATGAGGATAGATGCCGTTTTCCATTAGGATAGAATATTTCTCGGTTTTGTGAAAAGAATTTATATATCACTTACATCGATTAGTGAACTCTCGTCTTTATTGAAAAGTGTCCAAACTTAACTAATTGTGCTACTCTTTATTGGCTGAAAAAAGCAAGTTGATTGAACCCAAAACGCATTTTGAAAAAAGTGTTAGTTTCTTTGTTTTTTGGTAAAAAGAAAAAAAACTAGGTTCACCTTCTCTCAGGAAAAATTGCATTTGCCCCTTCCCTCAATCAACCAATTACATTTTAGTCCCTATTTATTTCAGAGTAAAATAAGTATCCTTTGCAAATTTAACATTTTAAAATATTTATTTTTGCATTTACTAAAGATATTTTGTAAAACAAGTATTCAACTATTCATTGAATAGGCCTGCAGTTAAATGTGTGGACTTGGTTTTTTAAATTGGCATAAGCAGTTGCCCTTTTATTTTTTATTTTTTACTTTTTGTAAAATTTAATTATTTCAAAGGTCTTATATATGTGTTTTGTACAAATTTCTATCTAAGTATTGTAACTTGTATGTCATTTTCTTATTAGTATTTCTAGTAGAACGGAAAATATTGTTAATGATTTACAAAATTTATTATATTTGTATTTATCTTTTACATATAATTATTATTTTATAAATTTTAAAGAGGATATGCCAAGCTGGAAAATCCATAGCAAACCTCCAAATTTAAAGAGGAAATTAAGTACTAAACCTTCCATGAGGATATATAATCAAGGGATGTGAGTCACTTTGAAATAAAAAAGTTTTATTTCCCAAAGGAACAATTAGAGCCCTTCATATCATTCTCACAAATTATTTCAAATCCCTCTAGTTCCTCAGCCATAAAATGTAATTTATAAGGGCATGTTTGATTCCCTTCCCTTAAAATAGTTTTCTATTTTCAAAAATAACAAAAAATGAAAAACATATCTGATGATATTGTTTTATTTTTTTATTTTAAAATTCAAAATATCAAATATTATTTTTAAAACTTGAAAAGCTGAAAAGTGAAGAAACTACTTTGAAATATTTTGAATTTTCAGAACAATTTTAAAAAATTATTTTTAGAGATGGGAATAAAACAGACCTATAGTTACTGCCTTGGATATTATTAGTCTTAATACAATCTCCTGGATGATTCATTATGGAGCTGCCGATCATATATGACTAGTTATTCTCAATTGTTTTCAATTTGCACTCCTTGTGCATGGAACCAAAAAAGAAAAAGAAAAAAATGAAATTTCTAATAGCTACGGCTCTAAGCAATTGTCGGTACGGTAAGGTTGCCTGGTGATCAAGAGATCACGGGTTCAAATCTTGAAAACAGCCTCTCTACAAAGCAGGGGTAAGGCTGCGTACATCATGATGCTTCCCAGACTCCACCTAATGGGAGCCTCGTGCACTGGGCCGTCCTTCTTTTAAGGCTCTAAGCAATTGTCGAGATAGGTTCCATCATTTTGCTAGGCAATACTTATCTGGAGCCTTAGAATATTCAGATCAAGTGGAAGTTTTGCCTGCAATCCTCTGACAGACAATTTTTAAAAGTTATATGAAGTAGAAAAGCCTGCATTACCATTAATCACTTTCTATAGCTTAAAGTCTTTTTCCCACCTTCATTTTACTGAGGTTGTTGAACTTGAATCTCTACTAAAAACATGTTGAGCGGGTAGAAATGTTGAAAGGTAGTGATTGATGGTGAAGTCTTTTCTGTCGCCTTTTTCTTCTACCTGTGGAGAAATTTGATAAAAATATTTTCTGAAGTCAGTATTGTATTGCTACTGCCAAAGCGAAACAACTTTTTCTGTCAAGTTATGATTCTGATCTATGCCAAAGAGAAGAGAAGTCAGTATTGTTGAACTTGATTCTGATCTATTTTAACAGAAAATTAAATATACAATCAAGATGTTAAAATACAAACATAATGAATTAATAAATTCCAGAATTCCTTGCCAAACAACTCTTTGAAGTAGTAGAATATATATATATAACTTCCTCTACTTCGTCAAAACATTTTCATCTCCTATATTTACTTCTTTTTCCTTTCGCTGCTTTTTCTCTGTAATATTTAAATGAAACATCAGAAAGTAAATACATAATAATATATAAATAAGTTAGAGCCAAATTTTATTTTGGCCAACATTCAAGCAACTCGACAGAAGAGAAAAAGCTACACTAAGCAATATTTCTCCTCTAAACACTAAGTTTAAACATTTCCAAGTTTCTTTCCCTAGAAATCTAACCTAATATTAAGAACAAAGCAAGCATATGTCAGAAGAGAAAAAGTACCTGAAATTTTCTGCAATTTTGGGGGCAATATCAGCAAAGATCTTCATCTTAATTCTACCACCAGGGATGTTGCCAATAGTGATGTCCAAGAAGACAATGGGGTTCTTACAGTTAAGAGGCAGCACATGCCACTATGTTGTAGGAGCTTAAACACAAACCCAAACATGCACTTCACATGAAAATATAATAGAATATGGGGATGGAAGATTGAAACATGAGAATATCAGAGTTCAAAATTTTATTCAGCAACATATGGCCGCAAACTAATAACAATACAGATTTAACCATTTAGAACATGAAACATGAAGTAGTTTTCTCACAAGAGATGGAAAGAAAAGAAGCTTTACAATGGAGAACCCCATCCACCACCACCAGGAGTCAAAATCTGAAGAGTATCACCTGGAAGCACCTCAACAGTATTCTTACCACCCAGATAAATCTTTCTTTTATCTTTCTTTATGAGGTAATTAGCCCCACGAGCACCATCTTTTCCTCCTTTCAGTCCTCTAGGTGCATGAACACGCCTCTCAGAAAGAATGCTAACGATAACTGGGCGCCTAAATTCTATTTCTCGTACAAGCCCATCACCACCTCTATGAAACCCAGCTCCTCCACTGTTTTCTCTTAATCCAAACTTGCGCAGAATAACCGGGTACCTTTGCTCGAAAATCTCCGGATCGGTCATTCTTGTGTTTGTCATGTGACACTGGACGCCACTGGTACCATCCCAAGTAGGACCGGCCCCACTCCCACCGCCAATGGTTTCATAGTAACCGAAAGTATCATCCCCAAATGTAAGATTATTCATACAGCCTTGTGAACATGCACAGGCTTGAAATGCAGTGAAAATAACATCAGTTATCCTCTGAGATGTGAGGACATTACCTCCTACAACAGCAGCCACATCACTAGGTGAAAGGAATGAACCTTGAGGAATAAGAATCTTCACAGGAGCCAAACAACCTTGATTGAGAGGAATATCAACATCTACCAAACATCGAACACAGTATATTACCGCTGCAGCTGTTACGGCTTCTGGTGCATTCCAGTTACCATAAACTTCTGCGCTGGTCCCACCAAAATCAAAGATGGCTTCTCCTTTATTAGAATCAATGCTTAGTTTCAAGTGAATAACAGATCCATCATCCATGTAATCCTCTTCTACAATACTCACTAAATTTCCCTTTGAGATTGAAGAAACTCGACTACCAACTGATTTGAGCATCTCTCTTACAGCTTCTTCAGCATTCATTTGTACATAATTCATGTATGCCTGAACCGTTTCCAGACCATACTGCTCAATAAGCTCTTGGACTAGAGAAATTCCTCTCTGATTTGCCGCTACTTGTGCTCGCAGATCAGACAAGTTATCCTGAATCCTTCGAGTCCCAGGGATCTTATTTCCCCGCTCATCTGTTTTTGGGTCCAGAAGAAGTTTAACAATCCCTTCTTCTTGGAAAACCCCCTTTTCAACAAGCTTAAATGATTTAATGGCAGCCCCTTCCTCCAATAAAAACTTTGAAAAAGGAGGCATGCTTCCAGGGGTGATACCCCCAATCTCTGCATGATGCCCTCTGTTTGCCACAAAAAACACCAATTTCCCGTTGTAGAAAACTGGTGTAACAACAGTCATATCAGGGAGATGGCTACCACCGGCACAAGGATGATTAGTGACCAAAACATCTCCTTCATTTAAATTGTCACCCCAGTAATCAAGCTGCCACTGAACTGTACTAGACATAGCTCCTAGATGCACAGGGACATGAGGTGCATTAGCAACAAGGCCCCCAGTCGGATCAAAGAGTGCACACGAGAAATCAAGTCGTTCTTTGATATTTGTTGAAATGGAAGTTCTTTGCAGAGTTCTTCCCATTTGCTCTGCTATTCCCATAAATCTGTGATTGAATATGGAGAGCTGTACAACATCAGCAACTTTATCTGATATTTTAACACTGCTCAAATCAGAATCAATTTCGATCTTGATGTTTCCATATTTAGTTATAATAGCTCTGCAGTTGGGTTCTACAATCACAGTGCTATTTCCATTCATGATGATGGCAGGGCCAAGCATGATATGACCATAACCCAGATTTTCAAGCTTATATAGGGGAGTTTCTTGCCAACCATTTCCAAAGTAAACCTTATAGTAGCCATCAACCTTGGGACTACCAGAGGCAGGTTCTAGGGCCCATGGCTTTAATATATTGGTAACTCCTATTCCCCGAACTCTAACATCACATATCATTATCTTTCTGTTCAGGAGTTTAAACCCATACTCTTGCTGAAAAATTTTCGCAAACTCAGTAGCATAGTCAAATGGTTTTCTATCTTCAGCTACTTGCCCTTTGACCATGATGGCAGTGTCCGTACCTTCATATCTCAAGTTTAAATATGTCTCTATTGAGATATTTTCCTCTCTAAAACCTTGGTTTTGCAACTTCTGCTTGACCTGTTTCAGTAACATAGCTTCTCGTTGCAAGACCTCAACAATAGATTCAGCTCCATAGACTGCAGAATAAGGCTCCTGTGCCTCTTCCACAACATTTGCCAATCCCATGCCATATGCACTTAGGATACCACAAAATTTGTGAATCAACACTTCTTTCATACCCAAAGATCTAGCTATGGCACAAGCATGCTGAGGCCCAGCACCTCCAAAGCATCCAAGTGCATGGTTCTTTGTTTCATGGCCCTTCATTTCAGTCAATTGTCTTATTGGACGACACATGGTCTCATTAGCAACATTCACAAAACCAAGTGCAATCTCTTCCACTGTCATGTATTTTGCGGATGGATCCTGGTTCTTTCTGTAAGCATTTATTTGTCCAGCTAGCTTCTCAAATTCTTCTCTTGTGGACTTGACATCCAAAGGTTGATCTTCTTTTGGCCCAAAGATGGATGGGAAATAATCAGGAATAACATATCCCAAAATTAAGTTAGCATCAGTAATTGCCAATTCCCCACCTTTTCGATAACACACAGGACCTGGGTGCGCCCCAACTGACTCCGGTCCAACTCGAAATGCTCCAAACTGAAACTTCAACTTCGAACCACCACCAGCAGCAACAGTATGTATGTCTAGCTGAGGTGCCTGTATTATGACACCAGCAATCTGTGTTTCCAGCACTTGCTCATAACTTCCAGCAAAACGACTCACATCAGTTGATGTACCTCCCATATCAAATCCAATTAGCGGTTTATCAGTTTCCAGTCCAAAAAGAGTTTGTGAGTAACCAACAACCCCACCAGCAGGTCCGGACAAAATTGCTTTGTGCCCTGAAAAGGAACTTTCGGGTGCAAGCCCACCATCCGATTGCATAAACAGGACATTTAACTTATCCAGTCCCTCATCAAATTTAGACATGAATCCTGACAGGTACTCTTTAATAACTGGGGTCAAGTAAGCATCTACACTTGCTGTTAGACCGCGAGGAACAGCCCGAACCATAGGAGTCAAAGCTGATGAAATAGAAACGTGCCTGAATCCAAGACTCAAAGCTAACTTCTCCACCTGCTGTTCATGCTGTGGAAAGGTGTATGAATGCATCAATATGACAGCCAAACAACTAATTCCTTTCTCCAGTAATCTTTTCAGTAAAGGCTTCAATGCTTCTTCATTAAGAGGCTTCACAATACTGACAAACTCCCCTGAAATTCCTTTAACCAATGATGAAGTACCCTGATTTTCTATCTCCTTATCTTGCACCAATTGAACTCTCTCTTCCACCTCTACAATCTCTTCATAGAGATTTGACGGTTTCGCGACAGTGAGGTCGAATATGCTAGGGCGAGCCTGGTTACCTATCTGAAGCAAATCTCGGAAACCTTGAGTCACACACAAAGCAATCCTCTCTCCCTTTCGCTCTAAAAGTGCATTTGTAGCAACAGTGGTACCCATCCTTATCCACTCTATCTTCTCAGTGGGTATTTTTGAACTCCTTGGAATTTTTTCCCCAGTGTATTCCTCAATAATCCTTCGAATCCCTTCTACCGGAGCATCATCATAGTTTGATGGATCAACAGAAAGGAGTTTCAAAACGCGACCATCAGACTGACCGGGGATTTCTGCATAAATATCAGTGAATGTACCCCCTCTGTCAATACAGAACTTTAGCTTCCCTTCAGTAACACTCCCCATCTTATGTGCGTGCAGCGTGCCTGCAAATTCATATATATATATATATATATATATATAACAAACAACCTTGAATATTACAATATTGCTAATAAACCTATTTATTCAGCTCCAGATGTAGTAGATACAGAAATTCGATATTCAGATATGAAAACAAAACAATATAAAACAAATCATAAGAACACAGGAATCAGAGTCAAAGTTTTCGTACTCTGGCAATATGAACAGCAATCAGGAGTAAGCGTATGATTAGAGAACGGATTGTGCGATTACTTGATTACGATAGATTAAGACATTGAACTATTTAATTTGGCGAATGGTCTCAGACAACAAATAATCTTAATAGTTACCGGAAACGAGAGAGTACGAAACGGAGACGATGAGAGAGAGTGTGAGAGCAGGTGCGAGAGGCTAAGTGGAAGGAATAAAATTGGAATTTGCCTTCAAGTTGATAGTGAAATAAAATGAGATTCTGAGAAAGTGGCTGGTCATAAATTTTCATTATTTTTCGATTTAGTCCCTAAAACCGTAAAATTGTTTAAATAATTTTGGTCAAAGGGTCATTTTGGTCCTAAATGTATGCCCTAATGTTCATTTTGGTCCATTATGTTTCAAATTATTCAAATTGGTCCTAAATGTTAGTAAAATAATTCATTTTGATCCTAAAAGTTGGTAAAATGTTTCATTTTGGTCCCAAACTATTGAATTTGATCATATTTCTCTCATCTCTCATTTTAAGTTCAAAGGACTTGTTAAGAGGAACTTGTAGCTGTGAATTCGTCGCATTCGAATTTGAAACGAGAGAGATATGATCAACTTTGCTTGTTTGATCATGAAACGCGAAGTCTACTTTTAGGACTGATTTGATCTCGTTTGTTGACGGCTCCAACTGGATAGAGAAAGTACTCTTTGATAACAATGCGTAGCTCTAAAGTCATAACGTTTGAACTTAAAACAAGCCATATTCAATTGTTGGGACCAAAATGAAACATTTTGCAAACATTTAGGACCAATTTGAACATTTTGAAACATAATGGACCAAAATAAACATTAGGGCATACACATTTAGGACCAAAATGAACCTTTCACCAATAATTTTTTGACAAATTTTATCTCGGTTGGATTCCTTTCGAATAATAGGTTTCAATTTACCCAAAAAAAAAAAAGAAAAGAAAAGAAAGGTTTCAAATATATAATCTATGGTTAAAGCACTATTTTAGTCCCTCAATTTTATTCAAAATTTCATTTTGGTCTTTCAAATTCTTTTTTCATTTCGTTTTGCTCTCTCAAGTTTTCGAAAAGTTTCACTGTTAGTACTTAACCAATTTCCATCCACTTTTCCCGTTTTTTAAAAAAAAGGTAAAATAAACTTTTATAGTCTAAGTTTTATTTTTTTATATTAAAATTATTTTCTTTTTATAATAAGATAAAAAAATAAAAAAAAATAAACAATTTTAATAGATTTC
>QANZ01048418.1:104567-117813 GCA_003254925.1 Chamaecrista fasciculata
AAGGCTTAAGTGCACTTTTGGTCCCAATACTATGACTAAGGTTTCAATTTGGTCCCATAACTATTTTTGTTGCAGATTTGGTCCCAAACCTTCGCAAAAAGTTTCACCGTTAGTCCCCTGGTCACTTCCGTCCAATTTTCGCCGTTAAGTGTGACGTGGCAGTCTGACTGGGATGCTGACGTGGCAAAATCAAATGAGATGGAGTAAGTATTGGGACCAAAAGTGCACTTAAGCCTTATTATAATTAAAACACTTTTAACTATAATTATAAAGGAATTTCGATTTTGGCCTAAAACTTCAAGAAAAATTTTCCAGTCGATAACTTCAAGAAAAATTTTCCAGTCGATCCAATCGACTTATATGTATCTCATACATATAATTTGCACCTTTTTCTGTAGATTGAATTGTTTAAGAAAAAGTTCGGTGGATTTTTGTAAAACCAAAAACGGTGATTGAAAGCGGTAAACACACATATCATACATCACATGTACACATAAACAGTTTTAAATCCTAGAACTAGCGTGGCTCTGATACCACTGTTGGGAATTGTAGGCGCCTAACGCAGCGGAAGCAAATATAAAATTAAAATGAAACACGCTAGGTCCTAAAATTCCCGAACGGATCCGCTAGTAGAATTTAAAACTTTTATAGATAGTGGTATACCTCACGAGTTTCAATCCTCTGGTTGTACAAGGCGTGTCCAAGGAGCCCACTCCCAGCGTTCTCCCTCTGCCAGTAATCCACACGAACAGTTTCTTCGGGCACCAAGGTGCTAGCCTTCAGTTCTTTTCTCCAAAAGAACTAGGGACCAATCTACAGTGCATTTGAACTCAAGAACTCCTTCTTGATTCAAACACCAAAAGGTGGCTCATGAGAATTCCCCACAAGAACTCTTCTTGTTTTTCCTTCTCTCACAAACCCTAATTTCTGGTAACCACAAATCGAATTGCCTAACTCTTAGGCCAAATCGATTTTACCCTCTCAACTCTTGAGAACCAAAATTTCCTCACTTGGAAGCTAGGGTTTTGAAGGTGGCGATTTTTATCTCTCTCAACAAGGAGGATGAAAATTGCACAATTGAATTCTCACTCATGGTGGCTTAACCTAGGCGCCTAGCCCTAGGGCTTTTATAATTATTTTTAGAGCATTATTATAATTCTAAATTATAATAATAATGGCTTTCATGAATTGAATTTCAAATTATAATATTACCATAATATTAAATTTAAATTCAAATCGTAATCTTAGAGAATCAAATGAGAGATCAAAGCTCCCCAAAAGATACTCTAAGATGGCGCCATATTGCTCTAATTATCTTTGGAATTTTATAAATCAAAAACATTCCTAACTCTTAGGAAGTCATGACTCACCAAAGATCCTCTTTTGAATTCAAATCTTTTGATATCTCTATCAAATCTTTTGAATTCAAATTCATGACTTAAATTAATAAAACATTTTTATTAATTTAAACACTAAAAGAGGCGCCACCCTCATGCTCCAATATTAGGGAATTTTATAATTCAATAATCTCCTAACTCTTAGGAACCTTATCTGAATTATTTTTCCTTAATATTTTAATTGTAAATAATTAATCCAAATTAATTATTTAACAATTATTATATTTAAATTTGTCTCACAAATTTAAATACTTCACAACTGTAGATCAATTAAGACAAGACATAATGTCCCAGACATTTCCTCTTTGTCTTAAATCGTGCCACCGGAGTGACCCACGAATTAACCCTAATTCGTGTCCCTTTTAAACGGTGTCCTGTTCCTGCTCGTGTGTGACCCAGCAGGCCCCACGTGAAGTTGGCAGTAGGTCATCTCCATGACCTACAAGTCGTGAGCGGACTCTAGCAAGCCATCACGACTACCCAAAACACGTGAGTTATCGGTTTTTACCAAAACCGACTTAACCTTAGTACCTCCATGGCACCGACCCTATTGTTCTGCGATATCTTGGTCATGGACCAGGCACGGGAAAGTCACCCATGATCCAAACCTTTACTTTCTCGATCTCCTTGAGTAAGTCCCAATATCTAGCATGGCCATGCATTTCCTGGACAGACTCATCGAGGGGCCCAGTAAGATATCTCCCAATTTAATGGGGAACAAAATCCCAATTTTGGTCAGTCCACATTCCTCAGCACGGCAATCAACCAAACCCGTACTTAGCCCTTATGACTACCCTGTTACGGGCAGCGTTAGACTAAGCCAAAGTCTGACAACTGCAACGCCGGAATAATGATGACCTCAGGTCT
Organism: Chamaecrista fasciculata; assembly: GCA_003254925.1. Lineage (NCBI taxonomy): Eukaryota > Viridiplantae > Streptophyta > Magnoliopsida > Fabales > Fabaceae > Chamaecrista > Chamaecrista fasciculata. Next base: position 106,832 of record QANZ01048418.1, read on the forward strand.
AAGGCGTCGTGACAGGTGTATAGGAGAGGCAAGCTGATGACTAAACCCATGCAGGACTCTCCGTGTCATGTCCAGCAACTCGTAACCACCTTACGTAATTGCACCATGACTCTCGTCCCAGCATCTAGTGCGTGCATCTCATGCACCGAGGTCATGCTGGTCTTAGTTCATTTCAAGTTCCCACTTGAATGAGCGACCAGGGACGGTTTAGATTAATTATCTCATAATTAATCACGGACTGTTATCATAGTAAACATGCTAATAATATGATAACCATTAATTTATCTCCATAAATTAATTGATATGTTCTCAACATATCTATAAAATGATTGGCTCTAGGGCACAATCTCGAACAGTTAAAACTTAAGATTTTCTAAAAGAGTTTGATTTTTGTTTAATAAAAGGTTCCGATTTTGTTGTTTAACTTTAAAACTCCTTTTAAAATTAAACGAGTCATGCCACATGTTTATTACCCCATGTATCTCATACATATAAACATGTGCTCGGATTTTGTATCGTATACAAAATCCCACGCTCGTATCATATACGTGGCTGTAGCGTGGTTTAAAGAAGCATGTTAAAATTTCACACCCTAAGCATACATCTAGCGCATCACATACAAACTAAATGTAAAACATACACCGTGTTCAGATATGGCCCATCTACCCTAGAATTCTCCCAAGCCAATGAGAGAACTTTTCTAAAAGAAAAATAAAATTACACGTGAATAAACCCCAGTTGCATTGAGGTATAAACTTGAAAGTAAAATTACACATGAGTAGAGGGAGATGACACACAGACCGTATTTACCGAAATAAACCTCCTAGAGCCATATCCAACACCACACAATTCAAATATGAACAATTCATACAATTATGTCAAACACGGCATACAACACATATATTAAAACTCCTTTTAAGATTATGTTCAATTTAGGGTCTGTGCAATTTTAACATGCCTTTCTTGAAACCTGGCCTATTATCAATAATTATAAAATCCAAGAATCTCATTCAAGAATTTTAAATTATTGACCCCCCCAAAAATTTATAAAATTCATAATTTTAATAAATTTTCAGTCACCTTTATAATATTATAATTAAAACACTTTTAATGATAATTATATAGGATTTTCGATTTTGGCCTTAAAATTCAAGAAACTTATTTAAATCAATCTCATTGATTTCTTTATGTATCACATACATAAATTTGCACCTTATATTGTTAAATCGACTTTTAAAGAAAAATGTTCGGTCGATTTTTTGTAAAACCAAAACTGTGATTGAAAGCGGTAAACACACATACCATACATCACATGTACACATAAATAGTTTTAAATCCAAGAACTAGCGTGGCTCTGATACCACTGTTGGGAATCCTAGGCGCTTAACGCAGCGGAAGCAAAAACTTTAAAAAACTTAAAACAAGCAAGGGCCAGAATTCCCGAACGGATCCGCTAGCTGAATTTAAAATTTTTAGATAGTGGTATACCTCACGAGTTTCAATCGGTTTGGTTGTACGGGGCGCGTCCTAGAAGTCCACGTTATGCGTCCTTCCTCCGCCGGTGATCCACACGAACAGTTTTGGAGATGCCTCGGTGCTAGCCTCCTTCACTTCTCCAAGTGAATCAGGGACCTTTATCTACGGTGTTCTTTAATTCAAGAACTCTTCTTGAATTCCAAAAACAGTATGGCGCCTATGATCAAGAATCCAATTCTTGATCCCACACAACCTTGTCACACAAAACCTAAACTCCTTTAGACTTGTGCGCCACTTTCTCTCTCTAGAAAACAAGGGTTGCGATTTTCTCTCTCCTCACCAAGAGCAAAAAATCGAATTTTTCCTCTTGTGAAAAGCTAGGCTAAAGTCGATTTTCCCTTGTGCATGGCCTCTCTCTAGAAGTCGACTTAGGCTTATCTATTTATAGGGTTTGGGGACTTTGATAATTATAATTAGGGAATCCCTAAATTATAGGATTATCAAATTATAAAATTGTGAGATCTCTATATCATAATTTTATGACTTGAATTCCTAATTGAAATATGACCTTAATATTCCAATTTGAATTCAAATTGCAATCTTGGAGAATCAAATTGGAAGATCAAATCTTCCCAAGAGATCCTCTCCCATGCGCCATCCCTTTCCAATTATTTGTTGGAATTTAATAAATTAAAATAACAATCCCAACTTTAGGAAGTTATAACTAACTTGTTATTTTCCAACAATATTGATTTAAAGTATTACTCTAATATCTTTAACTCAATCTTTTTGAATTCTGAATTCTAGTTTATTATTGAATTAAAATATTACACTAATATCTTTAATCCAATTCAAGCTAGAATTCGAATTCCCCTATAAATTTTGAATTAAAATATTACCTTAATATTTTTAATTCAATCATTTGAAATCTAGATCAAATCTTTGAATTCAAATTTAAGCCATGATTTTAATTAATAAAACATTTTTTATTAATTAAATTCCCTTATATGTATGAGGCGCCAACCTCCTCCTATTTTTCCTAATATTAGTGAATTTAATAAATCAATAATTTCCTAACTCTTAGGAACATTATCCAATTTATTATTCCCTAATATTATAAATAGGAATATAATTGTAAATAGACTAATCCAATTATCTATTAAACAATTATCATATGATCATGGGTAGGGTATGGGTAAGGTACTATGATACCCGGATCCGGACCCGTATGTGAGCGGATATAAAAATCAATCCCCATACTCATACCTACTGGGTAATCTAATCTCCATAGCCGGACCCGGAAAATTTTTAAAATAAACTATTTTTTGTTAATATAAACTTTATATTCATCTAACTACTAAAAATAAAAAAAATAAATCATAAATATGAATGCATTAATAAAATATTTCAATATTTATAAAAACTTTAATATTTTTCATTAAGAAGTGTCAAAGTATTATATTTTTTTATATATAAAAATATATTTATTATTACTAATGGGTATATGGGTAGGGTACGGGTAGGGTACCATCATACCAGGAGGGGTCCGGGTCTAGGTCCAACCCATACCCATAGGGTAAATTTCAAGGTCCCCATTGGGTACGAATATTTTGATCATCCCTACTTATAATAAGTGATTTGGTAATGAGAGAAAGAAAATTTTTCACTCTTTAAAAGAAAAATTAACAATAAATTTATATTATTTTGGTCCTCAAACTTATAATAAGTGATTTGACAAAATAAAAAAGAAACACTCTTAAAAAAAATAACCACAAGTTTATTTCCAATTTGTGACTAAAAACGTAATTTTTTTTACACTTTGTTAGCTTGTTTATTATAACACATATGAGTGAAAAATTATCCATATCAACTACTCAGATTAAAAATAACAGTAGAAACCAAAAGAAATAGCATTTTGGGGACTAAAGTGAAACAAAAAATAGTTTTAGGACCAAAATGAAACTGATCCCATAATTTGAGGATCAAAACGGAACACAAAATAGTTTGGGGACCAAAATGAAAGTAACCACATAGTTTGAGGACCAAAATGATTATTTAACTAATACTAACATAATTGATTTTGTTGACCGAATTTTCTGAACACGTATTAAACATAATTGATTTTTTCCTAATTTTAATTGACATGTTCTTTGAGAAAACAAAATCCGAAATTTCAAACTTATTATTATTCTTCAAAATCCAAATACACTTACGCCTTACATAGTGCAAAAAACCGGACCGGCCATTGACCCGTCGAAGGACTCGGGTCACTGGTTCAATGGTTCAACCGCTGGGTCACTGGTTCAACCGGTTGAGCCGGTTTATTTAAAAAATATATTTTTAAATATACATATTCATCAAATATACAATAATATCTTATAATCTTATAATAATTTAAATATAAAGTAAAAATTAAACATAATCATAGGTCCATGACATATAATAAGTGTCAAATATTTAAGTAACACTATTTAAAATTTAAATTTAAAACATAACCACATTAAACAAATTTTGAAACTAAAAAATAATTGTATTAAAAAAAACGGTTTTTTTATTTTTATAATACCAAAAAAAAAAAGGAGCCACATCACCTAACAAAAAAAATAATTCCCAAGATGGGTGCCACGTGGCACCCATCTTTTTTTTAATTTGTTTTTTAAAAAAAGTGAAATCGCAGTCTTCACTGCGATTTCACTGACACATGTGTGTACTGCGATTTCATGTACCCGTTTTTTCTTTATTTTTTTTTAAAAATTATTTTAAAAAATAATTTTTTTTATTACAATAATATAGAAAAATAAAGTTAGACCCAAAATATTATATTTGCTCCCTAAATAGCATACACATTTTGATCTAAGTTTAGCCAATTAAATGGTACCACCAATTTTTTTTAAAAAAAAATTAAAATTTCTCTCCAAATGGTTAAAAAAAATATTGATAAAAAGTAAGTTTAGTGATAAAAGAGCAAATTGTATTTATAGTCTCTGTATAATAAAAATTGTGTTCAATTTAGTCCCTCCTCAAGCTCTCTAATTTTCTACATATTACACAAGATTAAATTCATTTCATCCGAACTCCGTTTTGTACAAATTTTATATCAAAATTTTTATTTTTTCGTGCTCTACACAATGGTATAACTTTCGAAGTCTGAAAACACACTTTTTTAATCCTAAAGTTATACTATTATGTAGAGCACGATAATTTTCGAATTCAAAAAATGTGTTTTCAGATTCTGAAGGTTATACCATTGTGTAGAGCACGAAAAAATAAAAATTTTGATATAAAATTTATAAAAAACGGAGTTCGGATGAATAAGTTATGGATCTGCAAAGTTTAATGAATAATGACATTGTTTTATCTTTTTTTGGCCTGAACATTATTTTACCGTTGAAGTGTGTGTGTTTAGCTAATTTATCAAAAAAATAATAATCATATGAAATATCAAAAGTCACTAAGTTTATTTGTTTGGCCTTTGGGCCTTTTGTGAGCCCAATAAAGCAAACCCTAAATCAGACCTAATTTTTTTCGTCCTCTAGCCTCACATTTCTCATTTCTCATGTTTTTCTCAGATCTCACTCTCTTCTCCATCGCCTCCACACGTCCAATTTTCACTCTTTATCTTTCAATTCCAAAACTTATCCCAATTTTCAACTATGTCGCCTTAAGCAAACGAACAAAAGAGGACGAAACCTATATTCTCTTTCTCTCTTCAGACTCATACATACAGCTTTCGTCTCCAAATCCAATCTCTGCGATTTTGTTTCTCCGGCCTCCTTCGATCATGTAATACCCCATATTTAATTTTAATTCTAATTGTTGTTGTGATTTGAAAAATTATAAAATATGTATATTTGTTAGACATATGTTAATTAAATGCCTTAATTTGGACTTGAGATAAGAAAATAATATATTGAGAGTAAGAGGAGTAGATAATTATGGTAGGAGGAGGACCAACTTGCAAATAAATTAAACATTAGAGAAATTAGAATGAGAAGGGACTAAACTGCAAAATTTAAGACTAGTTGTAATCAAAGGCAAAGTTGAAGAAATGTATGGTTAGAGGCTAAAAAGTAAATACAAAAGATGGAGGGACCGAATTGAAAAATAAAATAAATTTTAGAACTTTAAGTATAGTAATTAAAAGGTTGGGGGGAAGAAACATAGTTTTAGCCAAAATTATAAGAATGCAAATATAAGGGGAAGAATGAGAGTAGTGTCGGCAGAGGCATAATTTTCAGAAAAAAAAACCAGAGAGAGAGAGAGAAAGAAACGATGGAGAGAGATGGTGATGAAGGGTAGAGGAAGATAAGACGATATCTCACCAACCGGTGGTCCGCTCGGGGCGTTCTATAGCTCGTTTCGAAGCTTGGGAAGAGAGGAATCCAACCATGGTCTTAGATTAAAGAGCAGCCCTTTGGACTGAGAGAAAACAGACCACGAAAATGACGCCTCAAGTGTGAAATATGCAGAATTTGGAAGTTTTAGGGACTAAATCATCATTTAGGTGGGGTTTCTTCTTTCTCTCCTCTTTCAAAGCTTTACTTCTTGCTATGTTTGCTTAGGGTTTCATGAATTGTGATGGTTGTTGTGATTTTTGATGAGTTGCAAGATTTTGAATGGGTTTAGTTTGATAAACATGTAAAAGTTATGATTTTCATGAAGTGCTTTAGTTTTATGAATTTAAGTTCATAAGAGTTTATTGAAAAGTTCTGGAATCATGAAATGATGATGATTAAGTGATGTTTGTTGTTGAAGTTCATATGGGTTTCGTTGCTTTGTGTTAAGAAGAAATTGAGAATTTCAATTTGAGTGTTTTGGAGCAAATTACATAATGGTCCTTTTCTAAACTTGGGAAGAATTACAAATTGGTCCTTTACAGTTTTGGTGAATTTACAGAATGGTCCTCGAATGTTTAGAGTAAATTATTGAATGGTCCTTTTGGGAAGTGAATTTCCTCAAGGAATGAATTTATATTGTATCCAAATGAATTGGATTTCAATCATTTATGAGATATGAAATTGTTCACCAAAAGTGAGTGACTCTCTTATCCCAGCCCCACTTGAGGGTATGTTTATCTGATGATATTATTTGATGTTGAAATTGATAATGTTGTTAAAGTTTCATTGGAAACGTGTGAATTTAAAGTATGCTTGTATGGTGGTCGACCCATTTTATTGAAACGGTTGAACTTTGGATGTGGGTATATTTGTTTTCTCCCATACTGGTTATTGTTGACAAGGGTATTCATTTCTTAGTTGGTTTCACGGTTGATATTGGTTGGTTGAATTTGTTTGTACATGTGAATGTTCTCTTGTGGTCTATCTGGTAAATGAAAATGTTCATTGAGATAATTAACTCTTTGCTAATTTCTGTGATGCCAATAATTGGACTTTGGTTGTATATTTACTTGTCTATGCAAATGTTTTTGTTGATGATGATGATGATGATGATATTAAGCTCTCATTCGAGTCTATTATATGTTTCTGTTGACTGGTTGTGCATGTGCTTGTGCATGCGTTAGTGTTTGTTATTGTGCCTGTTCCTGTGCATGTGTCTGTGCTTGTGCCTGTGCTTGTGCTTGTGTTTGTGTTTGCATTTGTGTTTTCTCTCTTGAGACTGTATGAGGAACCCCTGGGGACGGCGATACGTAACGCCCAGGTTGATATGAGTTTAAGAAACCCCTTGGGGACGACGATACGTAACGCCCAAGTGGGAAAGGGAATAGATATGGAAATAAGAAATCCTTGGGGACGGCGGTACGTAACGCCCAATGGAAATAGAAATGGTTATGAAAATAAGAAACCCCCTGGGGACGGCGGTACGTAACGCCCAGGCGGGGGAAAGAAAACATAATATGAAAGCTGGGGACGGCGATACGTAACGCCCAGCCTATATGTGACATTTATTATATTGGCTCGCTTTGAAACTAAAATTGTCTATGAACAGATGATTGTATACTGATGAATACCAAAACTGTTGACACTGTATGACTGGAAAGATTTTAATGGATTACGGCTTTGTTGCATGTATTCATGGGAAGAAGACTTTTAGTTTTAGAATTTATGTAGTTTGCTTAAAAATGTGGTGTTGTGAGAAAGTGTGCTAGATGATGTCGTTATTGATTGGATTGTGCGCGCACCAGAGGTTGCTCTGGAAGGCCTGGGTTGATAACCAATGATTTATGGGCATGCTTTATGTAATGAATTAATGTGCTGGCTATACTTTAAGTATCGCGGTTTCGGGTGACACGTCGGTCACGGGCAATTTTTGTGATAAGGTTTTGAAAGGTATTATTGTGGTTTTGATGTGCTAATATTTTGAATATGGTTGTCATTTGAGTTAAAGGTTTTCATTGGATACCCGTGTTGTAAAGTATAATTATAAAATTTTCTTTTTTTGGAAATTAAGTGTTTGAATCATTTATCACTTGTTATCATAGTTCAAGTTACTTGTGGTAAACATTGGTTGAAGTTCTGTTTTGTTGAGGACTGTGGTTAAAGTAGAAAGATTTTGTCCCCACTGAGAATATTATTCTCACCCCAACAAACAAACAGTTTTGCTGTGCAGGTTGAGCTGGTGGACCTTGAGGTGAAGGTCTCTTTGTGTACTTGTTGTAATTTTGTAATCGTTTGAATATTGTATTGGGCCCTGCGTGGCTAGTTTGGAGGCAGAGCCTCTTGTATGATGATTTGAGTCTGTTTCTTCTCTCTAAATTGTTTGAGAGGATAGAGTATGTCATTAACGTATACTAAAAGGGCCATGTAACTTGGAGTATTATAGTGTAATATGAGTTTAATCTTTAATTTGAATCAAGATGTTACAGGGAGTTTGTCGGGGGCCCATGTCATCATTCTAGTGGGTATTCTGTTTCCTAAGTAAAGACGTATTAAAACTCTAGGCTGTCAGCTTCACTAGTATATAGAAGGGGATTCAAGAATATATTTGATATTACTTTTTATAACTTGTTGATGCGAGAGACAAACTAAAGATCTGTAGATTGATATGCTATTTTTGAGGAAGTATATATGTATTGATATGGTTATTTGTTGGATTTATGTATGGTTTGTTTATGCACATTAATTGGTGATGAAATGAAGATCAAAGTGTTGTTTAATTGTCAGGAAATTATCATTTCATTGTATCGTAAGTGTTTATGGGTAGGCTTACGGCATGAGATAGACCTATGTCTGTGCCGGTCACGTGCTCCCATTGAGGGGGTCGTGACAACCTCCTTCTTAACAACATCTAAGATTAGGGGATTTAACCTTCTTTGTGGCTGTCTTTTTGGCTTAATATCATTTTCTAAAAGGATTCGGTGAGTGCAAATGGCAGGGTTTATCCCAGGTATATCTGCTAAAGACCAACCTAAAGCTTCCTTATGTTCTCTGAAAACCTCAATTAATCTCGATTCTTCTCCCTTAGAAAGACTACTAGAAATAATCACTGGTAACTTCTCATCTTGTTCTAGGAAAGCATACTTGAGGTTGGTGGGTAAATTTTTAAGCTCAAGGGTAGGTGGTTTAATAATGGAAGGGATGAGTTGTGTAACTTCTAAAGAGGAAAGGCTACACTCCCCCACACTTTTAGGAATAGTGCCCACACTATTGCAATCCAAAACTCTGTTGACTTCCTTGTCATGAACATGGTCAGCAACTTCTGCATGGTTATCTACACAAACATCATGTAAAATTTGATAGAATGAGAAAAAACACTAAATTGCATAGAATTGTTAGAGGAAGAGTCAGAGTTAGGGGTTGAGCTTGTTGGCTCGTCCCAAGAGTTTACGAGATTGGAGGTCTCAGAATCCTCCAATGGTTCCTTACTAATGCCAATGCAACAACAATACCTACACATGAAACACTAGAGCTTTTGCTAGAGCTAGCTTCAGTAGTAACAGTCGGATTATCATAAACATAATTTATTTGTGCTAAATTTGATGGAGGTCGTGGCAAGTACGATCAACTATCGAGTAGTTGAGACTAGTCTCATTTCCTCCACAGGCACAAATATCAAGGGGAGAAGAAAGCGAGAAAAGGGGAAACGAGATTATCATTGGTCAGTTTAAAATCACAAAGGTACATATCACGTGAAAACCAAAAATCATCATCTACTTCACAGGCCTTAATAGCATTCAGATCTAGTAGAGAATATTTCTCATTCGGGTATTTCATCGCCTCATACATGTTACAACAGATCTTTTGATCTCCCACCTCCATTTTAATCATGTCGTATTTCATGCTAATTGTTGGAGATTATGGAGCAAGAGCAGCGGAAAAGGTAAAATTAACATTTTTTTATAATCTCCTCCAAAGGATCCACTACTTGTGTTTATACCAGAGAGAAAAGACGTTAACCTGTTGCTTTGAAAAATCGCAATTCCAAGAAGTCCACAGACTCGTGTCCTTCCTCTGCCGGTGATCCACACGAACAATTTGGCAGATACTCAGGTACTAGCCTCCAATCTCTTCTCCAAGAGATTATGAGACCTAATCTACAAATCTTGATACTTCAAGAACGCTTCTTGAAGTATTCAAAAACCAAAGTGGCGCACCAAAACTCAAGAGATAAGCACCCTTACAAGAACCAATTTCTTGGAGCCTCTCTCTCTTTCTCTCACAACTTGCCTTTTGCCCTAGGTTTAGGGTTAGGTCAAAAAACTCTCCCCTTTTTTTCCCTTACTTTGGTTTAGGCGACTTGTGGTGCTTTTAAAGAGTCCCACTCCAGAATTTAGGGAACCACCAAATCTAATTAGGGAATCACCAAATCTTGATTATAAAATTACATTAATATTATAATTCAAGATTAAAAGGCAATATTAATTTAAATTTCAAAATCATATCTTGAAATCCAAATCTTGAAAGCACACTTCCCATTGGTTGGAATGAGTCAAGAGGATTTGAATTCTTAATTAAAATATTACATTAATATCTTAACCTAAAATTCAAAATGCATTCTTGAAATTCAAAATCCAAGATCAAATCTTGCATTTCATCCTTCAAGAATGCGCCCCCCTATATTAGTTTATAGAAATTTAATAAATAAGAAAACAATCCTAACTTTTAGGAAGTTATAACAAACTTTATTAATTTCCTTAACAAATTGAATTAAAATATTACCCTGATATCTTAATTCAAATTCAAGTCTTGAATTCAAATTAACAAAATCATATTTCATCAATTTAATCCAAGAGTGAGGCGCCACCTCATCTTGTTATCCAATATTAGAGAATTTAATAAATCAATAATCCCCTAACTCTTAGGAGACTTAGTCAATTCATTATTCCCCAATATTTTAAACAAGAATTCAATTGTAAATAGATTAATCAAATTAACTATTTAACAATTAATATATTTAAACTTGTCTAACAAATTTAAATATCACAAATGTAGATTTTATGACTTCATGTACTAAGACATTCAACTATGTCCTAAATTGCGTCACTAAAGTGACTCACGAATTAATCCCTAATTCGTGTCCCATAACAGTATCTTGATCCTGCTCATGTG